>KZ451986.1:175341-188491 GCA_002786265.1 Apostasia shenzhenica
CCCGCGCGCTGCGCCGGACTGCCGGATCTGAAGGAAAAGAGGGAGGGTAAGGGGTATATTAGGTAATTTTGTATATTTTTTTTTAATAATAAATAATAAAAAAGGACCCAGATGATATTTTTTGAAAACCTAGGGACCCGAATGATAGATTTTAAAAACATGGACCTGTGTGATATTAACCCTTAAACTCAGGGACCTGGGTGAAATTTACCCTTTTTTATTTTATTTTTATTCTTTTGTATCTTTATACAATATATAAATAAGTGGACTAAAATTATAACTATCACAATAATCATTAAGGATCAGCTTATTTATAAATTAAATTTAACAAGACTAAAATTAAATTTAAATAAAATATTTTTTTATTAAAAATTATAAATAATATAAGATAAAATTAATTATTATGTTAAAATATATGAAAAATATGATATAAAATTAATTATTATATTGAAATATATAAAAAATGTGATATAAACTATTTATTATTTTAATAATATTTATAAAATATGAAATTAAATTAAATTTTAACCTGAAAATAAAGGCTTTGCACAAGGTTGACTCAATGTGTTTGATTAACTAAATTGAAATTTAAAATTAATTACAATTTTATAAGCTGAGAAAATTAAACCAATCAAATAATTTTTTGCTTAAACCAATCAGAAGATAAAATTAATTTAATTATCATTAAATCATTAACCGGAACAATTTATTGAAAGCTAAATCAAATCAGATCAAATTTAATGCATTTACACACCCCTGCTAATCCTATAAGCAAATATAAAATTTAAGCCCGATCAAAAATAAAATCAAATTAAATTTAATGTTTTCCTTTTTTGAAATTTTAGCTTTTTTCGTGAAATTTCCGAAGAACTCTGCCGCAAATGATCTTGCTGCAGTCCACGGCCACAGAGCCGCGCTTCAATTGATCATCTTCTCGATATAACTGCTCATTTTTTGATCCTGGAGGCATCAGATCTCTCTCTCTCTCTCTCTCTCTCTCTCAGACGGCTGAAAGAGGCGAAGAAGATGGAGAACGGAAGAGGGCTAGTGGAGTTGTGCATAGAAGCCGCGGCATCTAGCAGCGAGAGCGTCGAGAAATGGCGAAGGCAGCGAAGAACCCTCGAACGCCTGCCGTCTCAGCTCGCAGATGCTGTTCTCCGCCGTCTACGCCGCGCCCGTCTCCTCTTTCCATCTTTGCTTGAGTTCTCTCTCTCTCTCTCTCTCTCTTCCCCGAGATTTTAAGCTTTCCCCCCCTTTCCAAATTCATAGGATGAAATCAAGTTGTCAATCCTAATTTTCTAATTATGATTCAGGTTTTCGTCCTCTGAATTTCGAAATAACACTAGGAATCAATTTGAAATTAAATTGCAAAACTGGTTACCTCCACTATGAGCAAAGGACCAAGTTTTTGTTTTAGATCACCCGAATAAGAGTTCTTAGTACATGAAAATTCTTTTTTTCATTGTCCTCTGCTATCTGATGTCAAGGTGCTAATAGAAATGAATCGTTTGAAGAACAAGAATTGTTTGCCGAGAATTCAGAAAGTTAACTAGCAGCTTCATTGTGGAAGAGATCGAGTTGATTGTCATTGTTCTAAAAGGGGTAGGTTGTGGATCTGCTTTCTAGTTGAGGTTTAAGTACTGGTCGTTGTTAAGGTTGAATTAAAGATGGTTGATTTTTCTCTTCTCTATAGTATAGATGTTGCGATGTTTAAATCAACTTTTGCATTAAAGCCATGGAGATTAGAGTTTAGATTTGAACCAACTCATGGTGTGATCAGAATGTGCTACCTTTGTTAACTCTAAAAAAAGACTCTTACAATATATTTTTTTTTATGCATGTTGAAGCAAATGTTTATAGTCATATTGCATATGCAGAGTCTTCCAGCATTCTGTTGAAGAGGTTGACTTGAATGGTGAGAATAGTGTGGATGCAGAATGGATGACTTACCTCGGCGCATTTCGATACTTGCGCAGTTTGTTGATTGCAGATTGTAAGAACATCAGTAGTGCTTCTCTTTGGCCCCTCTCAGGTAGAATCTTCATTCTATACAAAACTTGAACAATCCAAATGAATATATGAGGATAAAGTTATGAACAATAAGATTAAGTTAGGTACACATATATACAGAGAGACATGTGATTGGATTGATATTAAAGTTCATGCCTCTCACAAAGAAGAGATCTTCCTATAGTGTAAAATAATAATAAAAAAATGATAATATAGCATGAAGTAGACTAGAAATTTTTGACTGGGATATAAGGGTGAGCTTTTGATGCTTGAAACATAGAGGGATGATTAAGTTTGAAATTTAGAAGAATGACTTTGAAATACATTGAGCTTCAGCGCTTAGGTAGAAAGATTCGGGTGAGTTTGCTACAAATCACACAATGAAATAGCCTTGAATCAAGTTTTTTGAGACAGTTGCAAAATGTGATTTTTTTTAATCTTTCAAGGTCTCAGTAGTTTAAAAGAGTTGGATCTTTCAAGATGCTCCAAGATCACAGATGCAGGCATCAAGCACCTGTTGTCCATTTCAAATTTGGAGAAACTGTGGGTATCAGAAACTGGATTGACATCAGATGGAGTGATGCTCCTCTCTGCTCTCGCAAATCTTCGGGTGCTGGATCTGGGAGGTATTCCAGTCACTGATAAGGCGTTATACTCTTTACAGGTAATTGCTATATTTCTGAAATAAGAATTGTTTGCTCTTCTATAGATACCAAACTGAAAATGTTCAGCTTTTTGATTCGGTTATATATATCAGATCTTCCTATGGATGAAGCATGAGTTTTACTTCATTTGTTTTATTTCAAATGAATTTCTTCTTTCTGTAACCTTTATTTTTCTCTAAAATTAAATTGTTGATCTCTTACTCTAATCACTCTTTAATTTGCTACTGAAAGGTGATTGCTATGACATTCAACTGCTTAACTACTCTTTAAAACTTACTGTGTTCTTCCAGGTGCTGACAAATCTCGAGTATTTGGATATATGGGGCTCTGATATTTCCAACATTGGAGCTTCTACTCTTGAAAATTTCTCCAGGTTGAGCTGTTTGAATGTAGCTTGGACCAAAGTCACTAGATTGCCTAATGTTTCTTCTCTTACTTGCTTGAACATGAGTAACTGCACCATATACCCTTTATCAGGAGAAGGCAGAAGCTCTGCTTTATTGTCTAAGTTGACTGTTACTGGAGCTACTTTTGCTGATGTAGACAATGCATTTTCTAACATCCAATCAGGTCTCATAACATTCTTGGACATGTCTTACACTAACATTGAAAGGTTCAACTTTATGTTAAACATGAAGTGCCTGCAACATTTAGATCTTCGATATAGCAAGATAACTGATGGTTTGATGGAGCAAGTGGCATCTGTAGGAGAGAGTTTGAGATACTTAAATCTCAACAGTACCAGGATTACTTTGCAAGCATTGCATAAATTAGTTGGACGTGTTCCAAATCTTGAAACTTTAGCTTTGTCCCACACTGTAATTGATGATTCCTCTCTTGCATATATCAGTATGATGCCTTCCGTTAAAGTTCTCGACTTAAGCCACACAAGAATTAGAGGTAACAGTTACTACTGTAGATTACTATTGTGAATTCTCAGTCAAATATTAGCCATATTTTTATTGCTGTGATGCTAGGCTTTATCGAACCAGGAAGAGGCAATGTGCATAGAGCATTCTCGTTGGGTGCTCTCCAGAACCTTACCGATTTGAAAAGTTTGAACCTGGAAGATACACAATTGAAGGATGAGGCACTTCAGTCCTTATCTGTCCTCAATAAACTGGAGTGCTTATATCTGAAGAGTGATTTCCTAACAGACATCTCACTATATCCCATATCATTCCTTCAGAAATTGAGGTTTCTCGGTGTTCGAAATGCTGTGCTCACAGAGAATGGTCTTCTTTCATACATGCCTCCTCCGCAGCTTCGTGTATTTGATCTTAGAGGATGCTGGCTTTTGTCAGTCAAAGCAATTTCTTCATTTGGCAAAAAGCACCCGCAAATCGAGCTGAGACATGAGCATGCCTTGATCCCATTTGTTGATCAAAATGCTTGTTCTGCTCCATTTTCATCTCTAAGAAGTACTAAAACATCCATATCAAGACCCAAAACTGTCAGATCAACACAGGCTTCCATTTTGAAGTCTCCTTTTGTAGGTGAGCAGAACTTCTACTTGCTGCATGCTGCTTTTCTTTTCTTTTTTGCATTGTAATCCTTTTCATTTGTTTGTCAATCATCTTCCTAAACAGATGAGAGAATACAGTATAGCAGAGAAGAGTTACTGCAGTTGGAGAGCTCTCCCAGATCAAGCTACACAATGAAAGATGTAGATCTATTGCCAGATATTTTGAGGAAGAATGATCTATCTATATAAGTAATGTTTCCACGTCCTTTTGAGGAATTGAAGCGCTGCAAGCAGATGATGACTCCCTGAATCACCCTTCCACTGTCGTTTAATCAGCAAAAGAGCTGTCATATATCATAATATGGTAAAAAAAACTTGTAACTGTAGTTAAGTTCGTAATGTTATGCACGCAAATTGAGTTATCTGATATTTTTGTGAAAAATGCTATTTGATATTGGTTTAATGATTGATTGAAGACTTGCCTTTTGTACATAGGTTCTATTCACCAATACCCTCCACAAGAACATTCACCGTTCCTAAACCGATGGAATCTGTTTGAATCCCTTACAATTATTTCTCTGCTTGTCACCATTGTTACGTACCCGATTGCATTGTGACAATCTCCACAAACTCGTAGATTTTTGTATATCCGAATTGGCCTTGGAGGTGAAGTAGTTAGAAGACCAAATGCCACTGCTATCTTCTCACTGTGCTGCAACAGATACTGCTCCTTGAGATTTTTCCCCACGTCATGAAGAACACAGTCTGTGTCTGGAACGTACCCTATTCCCTTAATTTCTTCCACTAACTCACCCAATTTCTTGAAGATCTCTTTAGCTTGCGGATGAGACGTATCCCCAACATGAAACTTGTGCATTCTGTTGTCAACTTCCATCCAACTCAATCCAGCTTCTTTGTTTAGCTTTTTCTCCTTCAACTTACTCCTTATTTTCCCCGCATCTTCCCACCAGCCAACCGCTGCATACAAGTTTGAAAGCAGAACATAGGCTGCTGGATCATTTGGCTCCAATTCTATGATGTTTCTGGCAGCAATCTCCCCAATATTGAAGTTCTGATGAGTCCTACAAGCACCCAGTAGAGTCTTCCAAACCAGAGAATCAGCCTTAAATGGCATCGAACTGATAAACTCGAAAGCTTCTTCAATGCGGCCTGATCTTCCCAGCAAATCCACCATGCAAGCAAAATGCTCCATTCTTGGAGCCAGACCGTTGGCCTTCATTGAATGAAAATGTTCCCATCCTTCTCTGACGAAACCAACGTGACTGCAAGCAGATAAAACTGCAGTGTAAGTAACATCATTAGGCGTAATGCCAGCAGAAACCATGTCGTTGAACAGCTGAAGAGCAGAGTTTGCATCTCCATTCTTTGCAAAACCGGCAATCATCGAAGTCCATGAGATCACGTTATGATTTCTCATCTCAAAGAAAACAAGGGAAGCGTCGTCAATGTTGCCACATCTTGAATACATTGATATAAGAGCATTGCAGATACAAATATCACATTCAAATCCCATCTTTAGTACTTGACCGTGCAGCTTCTGCCCCTTACTCATCACTCCTATGCTTGCAGCGGCACTCAGCAGGCTAGCAAATGTGAAGGGGCTGGAACCTAAATCCCTGAAATCAGATTGATGGAAGATCTCAAAAGCCTCTTCAGAATTAGAATTCTTTACATACCCATCAACAAGGGCATTATATGATACTAAATTTTTCTCGTAAAGCGCCTCGAAAGCCTTTCTCGCTTCTTCCATTCTACTAGAGCTGGCGAACATGGTAACGAGGGAGTTGCCAACAACGTTAACAGATGCAAGACCGAATTTAATTACTTGGGCGTAGATCTGTTGCCCTAAATCAGCATTAGAAAGATTTGAGCATGCCTTGAGGATGCTGGAATAAGTGAAATGATTAGGCCTTACCCTTCCCTCCATCATCTTCAAGAACAGAGTGATTGCTTCATCATCATATTTGCCACTCTGAACATAACCAGAGATAATGGCAGTCCAAGACATTACATTCTGATCAGGCATGTTATCAAAAACGCGTCTTGAATCATCCATGGATCCATTCTTGGAGCATTTTGCATACATGTCGACAAGGCTGCAGCTGACGCAAACATCAGAAACCAGCCCAGCTCGAATCGACAGAGAATGCAGTTGCTGCCCGAGTCGAACGGAATCCAAATCTGTGCATGCAGAGATAGCACTCGATATGCTGAACTGATCTGGGTTGAAATCATCGGAGATCATTTCCACGAACAGCTTCAGGGCATTCCGGCCTAGCCCATGCTGGGAATACCTAGTGATCAGCAACGTCCAGATGACCGCATTCTTCTCTAGCATTGCATCGAACACCTTCCGTGCTGACGTCAGGTCACGGCTCTTTGCAAACATGTCGATCAAAGCACCGGAAACGGATGCATTGTGCTTTAAAAATCCGGTTTTTAACGCAAATCCGAGAATCACTCTTCCGATTTCAATGAACTGTGGGTTCGAGCAAGCATGGCTCACGCTGGAGATAGTGAACTCGTTGGGGATGAATCCCTGCTCAAGCATTTCGATAAATATGGACAGTGCTCTGCTCTCCATCTTATTCCCAACTGCTGAGGAAATCAGAGCGGTCCACGAGACGATGTCTCGCTGGCTGGCCATTTGGTTGAAGATGCGCACCGCAGAATCCCAGACGCCGCATTTGGAATAAAGGGTGATGAGGGAGTTGAAGACGACGGAGTCAAGGGGTAGGTCGGAAAGCAGGATCCGGCGGTGGAGGACACGGCCTTGGCGGAGGTCACGGCAGCGGATGCAGGAGCGGAGGAGGAAGGTGTAGGTGCGGAGGTCGGGAGGGATTCCGCGCTCCGACATGAGGTCGACAGTGGAGAGGGCATCGGCGATCTGGCCGTCGTTGGTGATTCGGAGCAGCTTCTTCTTCAGGGATCGGAGACGCAGGTGGTTCGCCGGCGGTTGTCGCCGGGAAGAAGGGGGAGGCTCCAGAGGAAGCCGGCGAGTTTGGGCGGGGAGTGACAAGGCGGGAGCCATTAAGTTGGGTCAGCCTCTCGAGTCCCCAACTAATCATATCCCCTTTCTTATTTCTCTTTGGGTATATTACACTCAAGTCCCTGTGTTTAAGTTTTAATAACACACACATTTTTAAAATTATAATATCAAGATTCCTGAATTTTAATAAGTTATTACTCTGTGTTTAAGGTTTATTAACACACAGATTCAGATTTTTAAAATTATAGCATCGAGTCTCTGGGTTTTAATATATTATTAAATGATTTTTTTTTTGTTATTATTAAAATTTTTTAAAATTACCATTATATTCTCCTCTTTTCTTAAAACTTGAGAGAAAGGGGAAAGGTATAATGGTAATTTTTAAAAATTTAATAATAATAAAAAAATCCATTTGATATTTATTAAAATTTAGAAATTCCTATATTATAATATGAATTTATGCATTATTAAATTTTAAACTCTGAGGGTGTGTTTGTTTGTAAGGTTAAATTTAAGAAGGTTAAAATTAAATTTGGATGGAGATTTTTTTTATTGAAAGTTGTGAATGATGTGAAATAAAGTTAGTTATTATGTTGGGATATGTGAGGGATGTGATATAAAATTAGTTATTATGTTGGAATATGTGAGGGATGTGATATAAGTTAGTTATTATTTTAGTAATATGTGTAGGATGTGAAATAAATTTAATTTTTAATATTAAATTTTATGTGTGATGTGATATGCCTGGTTAAAATTAAAGCAGGTTAATTTTAAACTCCTAGACAAACGGGGCCTGAGATCTAAGTGCAATTTTCTCTTTTTCTTTTAACAACTTGAGGGTCGTTTGATAAAATTGAAACAATGCATAAAAAATTAGCATGATCCTTCACAAAAATAACACTCATAAATCAAGAAAAAGTTCAAAATTTTTACTTTCAAAGATGACTTAAGAGCTTTTCTAAAATTTTAAAACTCAATTTCAAGTTCGATCGCAAATTGAAAATATTAATTTTAAAAATTTTAATATAATTGCTTGTCACACAGTTTTTAAATTTAATATATATAAGAATTAAAGTTCCAAAAAATTCTATCTTAATTTGAGAGTTCTGATTAATTTAGGCAAAAAATGGAAAAAATTTGGAGTTTTAAATTTATTTTAACCAAAATTAAAATGAAACCGCTTAAATTGAAAATTTTGGCCAACATTTAAAAGTATGATTTTCTTTATTTATGGGATATATTGTAGGGATAATTACACCCAAGTTTCTGAATTTAATGCTTAATAATATGTAGGTCTATGTTTTTAAAATTAGGGCAAATGATACCCAGGTCTCTGAGTTTAATGCATAACGTCGCGCTGGTTCACGTTTTTAAAATTATAATATCGAGATTCTTGAGTTTTAATAAATTATCAAATGGGTCTTTTTTTAATTTTTTTATTATTAAAAAATTAAAAGAAATTATCAAAATACCCCTCAGCCCCTCTCGCTCTCCTCCCTATCGCCGTGCGTATTATTAAGCATTAAATTCGGGGACCTATGTGTAATTATTCCTATATTTTATCTGAATTTGCACTTCTCAATTACTTTCCTTTAATATAACATAAGTTATTGTTTAATTTGATATTTGATGTAAATATTAAGATAATATTTTGGTATACTTTTATTTGAATAAATTTTAAAAATAACTGTACTAAAATATTATTTTAAAAGTTCATCAAATATCAAATATTTTGGTGTACTTAAGTGACCACTAATGTGGATATTGTGTTGGTTTGCAAATCATATGAACAAAGTTTAAAAATATCTTTATGTCAGCAAATCAAGCTCAACATAAACTTAACCTCGATTTTAGTTGATAAATATGAATTTAAACAAGCCACAACTTAGTTCATTTACAGCCTTGACGTAATGTGAAATTGTGTTATTTAGCTATTTTAGTTTCTCGATGACTAATAATTAAAGCGTAAAAATAGATGATCGATCAAATTCGAACTACTTAAACCCAATCATAAGCCACATATGTTGGAATTTCTTATTTATTCTTGTGTGAAGAACACGCATACAACTTAGATTGGTCAATCAATTTTAGAGATACCATTTTTTTTAATTTTGATACCAAAATCAAAATTTAAAACTAAGCTGGTGTTGTTTAATATTATATCATATTATTTTAAAAAAATAATTATTTAATTTGATTATATTTATAACTAATTATAAAATTGTCACGTATATGATACTTATATGACATAAAATAACATCAAAATAACATTAAATCAAATGCATCTTAAGTTTTACAAATATATATGAGTATATATTATTGAGATCTCAAGATAATATTATGTAAATTAATGATTTTACAAAGTTTTCAATATGATTTTGAGATTTGACATTAACGAATCTTGACGTAGGCATTGAAGAGTTGAGCTGAAAATGAAAGGAAGTAGGAGATATAAAGAATGTTATAATAGTAATTATATATATATATTAGTGAAAAATTTTAATTGAAATATTAATATTAATTTTAGTGATTTTGTTAATTTTTTTTAAATTATAAATTTATATAATATTATTTTCTAATTTTAGAAGCTCTCATGTATATATATAAGTTATATAATTTTTAAAATCTTTAATTTTAGGGAGATTTACATGGAGAACATTGAATTCATAAGAAATTACGCATTTTACCATTGTTTAGTAAATATTACTAAAATCACACTTCATTGTTTAGTAATTACGAGTTTTACATTTCTGTTGGCTTCAGTCAGAATCTCTGATTAAAATAGAATATTTCGTTTCCAATTTTTATCTTATTTACAGAATTGTCATCAAACTAATTTTTGAGGGATTTACGCTCGAAGCAGCGGATGAAAAGCCCTAAATCTATTCGGAGAAGGCGACACGCGCGACGCACAGCGCCATTGATTTGGGTGAGTCTCTTCTTTTTCTTCTTCTTCTCCTCCTCCTGCATCTCCTTCTTCTCCTGCATGTCCTTCTTCTCCTGCATCTTCTTCTTCTTCTCCTGCATCTTCTTCTTCTCCTTCTGCATCTCCTTCTTCTCCTCCTGTATCTCTCCTTCTTCTTCTCCTCCTGCATATCCTTCTTCTCCTGCATCTTCTTCCTCTCCTCCTGCATCTCCTTCTTCTTCTCCTCCTGCATCTCCTTCTTTTCTGCATATTCTTTCTCCTTCTCACTCCTGCATCTCCTTCTTCTCCTGCATATTTTTCTTCTCTCCTCCTGCATCTCCTTCTCTCCTACTTCCTGCTTCCATTCCTTCTTCTTCTTCTACTTCTCCTTCTTCCATTCCTTTTTCTCTACTTTCTTCTACCCTGTTCTCTAATTAAGGCTTCACTTTGGCGAGATCGGTAGGGAAACATTGCTGCGAGATCATAGCGGAAAAGTCTCGCGGCAATTCTGTCACTGAAAATCTAGGGAAACTCATTCTTTTCCTTCCTTTTCTGCTTCCTTTCTTCTTTCAATTCTCCTTCTTGTTCTTATTCTTCATCTTTAATATGTTTATATTTCTCTCTTTCTTTTACTTATGGGAATAAATATCTTATTTTATTATAATCATTAGCTTTATTTCAGCATTCATCATGCACAGCAGCTTAGCAGTTTCGTCATGGAATAGTAGTGGTGTTCGATAAAATGTGGTTTGTAATAATGGACTGTGGTTATTTACACAACTCGTCGAGGTGAAAACAACTGGCAATAGACGATTTTTATAGATTCCCTCCGTTATATAACACCTGAGACATGTGATTTTTTCAAATGGATTGATGATGCAACTCAGTCTACTGTGAATCTTACGTATCAAGCTATTGCACTTCAAGGGAGAACAACTTGCTAGCGTGAAAGAACAATTAAAAGAATTGAAACTATTCGGTGTTAGGTTGAAGTCCTCTATTTGTGGCTATCATTGTAATCATTGTACTATATTTGTAATTTAATCCTGGTGATGACTTTATAGTAATGACATTGTATGATTTGTACGTACTTGTTTGTATCTCTTTCAGTGCATCTTTGTAGTTTGAATCATATAAATTCAATTATTTTTAAATTATTATTATAATTATATTTTGTTATATAAGCAATCTTTTTATATTATGTTATCCAATTAATGTAAATTTGGGGATATCCTGTGATCATCTTATAGGATATCCAAATCAGCAAGTAATCCATCTTATTATTGTTCATAAATTTTTCTGCTATAATTAAACGACTGTGATCAATGGATCTTGATCACAATGCAGAACCAGAAACAATAGATTAATCAAGGTAGAATTACATTTGTTTAAAAGAATTGAAAGCTGGCAAAAAGAAAAGAGGGAGTGCAAACTTGATACCCCATTTTAGTGAAAAAACTCAACTACAGAATCAATGAATTAACGAGTTGAATTCAAATTGAACTCATAGCGATACAAAACCTAACAAACAAAGAGTTTTCATACAAAAATTACATACATAATAATTTCAACATAAATTGACATAAAAAAAAGATGAGTTCAAATATCCATACAAAAGGTGAGTTCAAACATATACGTACTGGATGTATGTAGAACTCAAACAAAGTTTATCAGACTTACATTAAAATTAGATAGTGAACAATGTTTAATCAAAAATACCAAACAAAATAGAGTCTCTAACATTAGTTTGGCATACATAGACAAGTGAGCTCAAACATCTATAACAATAGTCTCCTCATCATCCCTCCGAGTCGAACATTTCATGCGCTTTGTATTGCTTGAATGATGCTTCAGTTGGTCCTTCATTATTGTTGACAGTATTTGGTGCACACTCCTTGTAAATGTAAGCTATCTGCCCTCTGTGAATTGACTAAATTGATTGGATTCTTACAACTATTTTTGTGATCGCCAAAAAGCCATATCGACCACATTTGTGTTGTCTTCGTGAGGTGGTTTGGCTTTGACTCCTCCAAAAAAAAATTTGAATCGGGATTCCTTGGCCTCTTCTTGGTCAAGTTGTATGGTGGAGGATTTAAAAATTAAGATGTTATCTGTATGATGCCCACTGGTTTTTTCCCAACATTAATGCCATTGGTTCATTATAAGCCTTTTGAATAACTGTGACAATAAAAATAAACACATGTTAGAGATGATTAGTATAAACTGCATGAAAGAGTGAGCAGATGGAAATGAACTGAATCTAATTTACCTTGACACATGAAAGTATTCAGATACATAAAGGATTCCAATCTATGATATCGCCAGAGTCCCAATAAATGCTGTTTGCATGAATGCAAGAAATACCTTGTGAGTTGCCATTCCCCACAAGAACAAAGATTACTGGCTAAATCCACTCTGTGTCGTTCACCTTTTCCCTCAACTTCTGCAAGTGTTGTGGAGATGCTCCTTAAATACAATAGTCACTAATCAAGTTTGTTCATTTCTCTGATTTGCTCCATAACAGATGGAATAATACATTTTGTAATCTAGCAATACCTTGCTTTCGTTGATTGCGTTGCTGTAAAATCATGACTCTTATGCTATCAAATTAAGTCAATCATATTCTTTTGCGCCTATGCTGTGATATATGAATTAAAAAGATTCAGACATGTTTATTGGTATTATCCTTACTCTTTTAGTAATGGTTAATCCTTTCTACTAAGCCCATTTGCCGTTAAGTTTGCATAAATAGGCATATAAATTGGGAGATATGACTTCGATCTCAGTCATGATTTCAATGAAACTTCCATTCTGTGAATGAATTTGCTGCAGACCAAAACTAAGTTACGTAATACATTCACCTTATCACCACGCGCAGTGTCTTCTTTAAATTCTTCAACAAAATGACACATACATATTCTATGTTCGCTCTTGGACATTTTGTTCTAACTGCATCCTCTATGCCCTTCTCCATGTCTTGATATAAAGGCCACATTCTCGCCAATATTACCCAGAGCATGCTTGAGATGACTAACAAATCCATTGTCATGAATCTTTGTTTTCAACCTTCAAGCAACAGCATAAGCAATAGGATA
>KZ451986.1:191387-209252 GCA_002786265.1 Apostasia shenzhenica
GAGTCGAACATTTCATGCGCTTGTATGCTTGATGATGCTTCAGTTGGTTCTTCATTATTGTTGACAGTATTTGTGGCACACTCTTGTAAATGTAAGCTATCTGCCCTCTGTGAATTGACTAAATTGATTGGATTCTACAACTATTTTTGTGATCCCAAACAAGCCATATCGACCACATTTGTGTTGTCTTCGTGAGGTGGTTTGCTTTGACTCTCCAAAAAAAATTTGAATCGGGATTTCCTCTCTGCGTCAAGTTGTATGTGTGAGGATTTAAAAATTAAGATGTTATCTGTATGATAGCCACTGGTTTTCCCAACATTAATGCCATTGGTTCATTATAAGCCTTTTGATAACTGTGACAATAAAAATAAACACATGTTAGAGATGATTAGTATAAACTGCATGAAAGAGTGAGCAGATGGAAATGAACTGAATCTAATTTTACCTTGACACATGAAAGTATTCAGATACATTAAAGATTTCCAATCTATGATATCCAGCCAGTCCCAATAAAATGCTGTTGCATGAATGCAATGAAATACCTTGTGAGTTGCCATTCCCCACAAGAACAAAGATTACTTGGCTAAATCCACTCTGTGTCGTTCACCTTTTCCCTCAACTTCTGCAAGTGTTGGAGATGCTCCTTAATACAATAGTCACTAAATCAAAGTTGTTTTCATTTCCTGATTTCTCTCATAACAGATGGAACTAATACACTTTTGTCATCTAGCAATACCTTGCTTTCGTTGATTGCGTTGCTGTAAAATCATGACTCTTATGCTATCAAATTAAGTCAATCATATTCTTTTGCCCTATGCTGTGATATCAGTGAATTAAAAAGATTCAGACATGTTTATTGGAATTATCCTTACTCTTTTAGTAATGGGTTAATCCTTTCTAAAGCCCATTTGCAGTTAAGTTTGCATAAATAGGCATATAAATTGGGAGATATGACTTCGATCTCAGTCATGATTCAATGAAACTTCCATTCTGTGAATGAATTTGCTGCAGACCAAAACTAAGTTACGTAATACATTCACCTTATCACCACGCGCAGTGTCTTCTTTAAATTCTTCCAACAAATGACACATACATATTCTATGTTCTGCTCTTGGACATTTTGTTCTAACTGCATCCTCTATGCCCTTCTCCATGTCTTGATATAAAGGCCACATTCTCGCCAATATTACCCACGAGCATGCTTGAGAATGACTAACACAACCCATTGTCAATCTTACTGTATCTCACCTTCAAGCAAAGGGGCATAAAGCTTATATAGGGAATACAATTTTCCTATTTCCCATCAAGAGACAAAGTAGCAGAAATTAACATCCCTAAAAATTTCTTTAAGATGACATGCATTCAAACCAACTCAGAAGAGTGCTAACACTCCTTCTAATGAATCCTCAACACAAGCTTTAAAGCGTCCAAAATCTTGAAAGGTAAAAATTCTTCAAGTGAAATAATCTAGAATAATGTGCCACTCCTGTATAAGGTTTGTAGAAGCCTCTTGTACTAAAAAATATTAGTGCAGTTTGTGGTAACTACTCCTTCACTTCTCCTAAGGACCAATCTTTACTTGCTATTTCTCTGCTACCGTCCACAGCTTCATGTAAGTAAGATTTAGTCCATAGCTTCCTGCTTTAATTCGTTTGTCTTAGTTGTCTGAAGCACTAAGTTCAGCGATGTTTCTCTCTACAAATTCCTTATATTAAGTTAGTCTACCAAGAACTAAGTTGACTAGCTTCTTTTCTTTCCTCTTTGGCACATGCACATTTGTGTTCATTGTTGAATTTGCGACAACTCCCTCCATATATCATACTTAGGGTCGACAATAGCATTAATTCTCCAACCGGCATCTTTAACACTGCATATCACTATCAATCTTTTCTTTTCACTATATATGTTGCTTTAATTCTTAAATTTTTCCTTTGACTGCTTTTCTTATTAAAGCACTTTAGTGTTTCTTTATCAGCAAACATTGCCCCTTCTTTAATTTCATTTGGTAAATGTAATTTGAGGCATCCCATCACCATCTGAGCGAATCCGAACTGGTGCACATATTATGTGAAACTAAATGCTCTTCCAACAGACCAATATCCATAGGATCAAAAACTTCAAAGATTCCATATGATTCGTAAAGAGCTGCATTTTCGACATACAAAGCTCATCAAATTCCAAGCCTAGGCTCTTGTCCGGACTGTTCTCCTTGTTTGTTTAATTGTAGCCATATATGAAAAGAACAACAAAAATACTAAAAAACTGGGCCAGAACAAAACATCGTAATCATATTATTAAAAATCCCTACATACCAAAAACTATAATGACTAGTGACTTTTGAAAAAATCATAAACTTTAAAATGTGTCAAAACCTAAAAGTTAGTTTGAAAATATTGATCTCGCAACGAAAAACATTTAGGACAGGAAACTCAAAAAATCATAAGCAATGAGTAAAAATGATGATAAATTTACCTTTTATTAAAGATGAAGTTGTTGCTACCAATTTCCTCCCAACTTATGGCGCTTGAAGGAGTTTCCCTAGATTTTTTCAGTGACAGAATTGCCGCCGAGACTTCCCGCTATCATCTCGCAGCAAATGTTTTCCTACCGATCTCGCCAAAGTGAAGCCTTAATTAGATAACAGAGTGGAAGAAAATAAAGAAGAAGGAATGGAAGAAGTCAGAAGTAGAAAGAAAGAGATGGAAGAAAAGAGAATATGCAGGAGAAGAAGGAGATGCAGGAGGAGAAAGAGATGCAGGAGGAGAAGAAGAAGGAGATGCAGGAGGAGAAGAAGAAGGAGATGCAGGAGGAGAAGAAGAAGAAGATGCAGGAGAAGAAGGACATGCAAGAGAAGAAGGAGATGCAGGAGGAGGAGAAGAAGAAGAAAAAGAAAAAAGAAGAGACTCACCCAAATCAATGGCGTTGTGCGTCGCGTGCGTCACCTTCTTCTCCGAATAGATTTAGGGCTTTTCATCCGTTGCCTTCGAGCGTAAAATCCCTTCAAAAATTAGTTTGATGGCAATTCTGTAAATAAGATAAAAATTGGAAACAGAATATTATATTTTAAACAGAGATTCTGACTGAAGCCAACAGAAATGTGAAACTCGTAATTACTAAACAATGAAGTGTGATTTTAGTAATATTTACTAAACAATGGTGAAATACGTAATTTTTTATGAATTCAATGTTCTCCATGTAAATCCCCCTTAATTTTATCATGAATTTGATTAATTTATTTTTTTATTTAGAGGATATATATATATTTTCGTCATGCCCATAAAATTAAAAATAATAATTTAAAAAAAAAATTGGCCTATTAAAATGGAAGCGTCATCGAGCCCACTATTATTCCACTCCCCATTGCAAGTTCTAGCTCTGCTCACCTGGAGTTTTCCGCTCCGAGGCCGGAAGATGTGTAGTATTACATTATCGAAGGTGGCGCATTAGGGTTTGCTCACGGCAGTCCTTCGATTATCGATTCGGTAGTTGTATGGTATGGCTTCGGGTCGTGAACCTTCTCCTCCCTCAAAGCGTCAGCGGAAGCTAAGCTGCGTGCAGATTGATGAAGGCTCATGTAAGAGACAGGTATCCCCTCTGGTAGTGTTTGCTCATGGTGCTGGGGCTCCTTCTACTTCCGAATGGATGATCAGGTTTTCCTTCTTCTTTTATTGTTATTTTTGATCTCGGCGTATTGTTTCTACAGAAGGAGCCGCATTCCCTCTTTTGTTTGTTATCGCCAAAGTACATGCTTTGCCTGATCTTTGATAATGGATTTTGAAACAACCTAATAAGTAATAACGAGCGTGTTTCGTTAATGTTTAGTTTTGGTCTCATCAACTACGTACGATGCAAATATTGTGGGTGATGAGGGATGTCAGTGATGATGACCAGCTGATGTTGGCTCCATTGCCAACGTGGAGGTTGCATGTCATGGCATAGTTCTTTCAGGAATACCGCATGGAATATTCAAGTTGCAGCTTAGGAAAAAATATTGGTTTCAGAAGAAATTAGGGACTGAAAGATGTATTCGGGTTGCATATTTTAGTTCCCCACTGAATTGCAGAAAATGCTTCTTTTTGATTAAAAAGATATTATTGACGTGCATGTTGGGATACACATGAGAATTATCCCACATTGGCGTTAGGGGTATCCCTCCTTATTGAGGAGGGACACGAAGTCGAGAAGGCTCGTCAAAAGACCTTGAAAAAGGTATCCTCAACAAAAAAATTTTGAAGTCAAGTATGTGACGCATGTAGCCGAAGAGGATGGAAAGTGATCGCCGGGTGATGTCCTAAAGGAAAGAAATCACTGAGACAAAGTGCAGCTTCGGGCAGGTTTCTAAGCTGATAAAAAGTGGTGAGAAGGGCACAAGAATGAATCATCCCACATCGAAAAGGTAGGGAAATCCTGAGTTGTATAAGTAGATAACGTGATCTCAAATGACAGAGGCGTCTTTTGGGGCAAAACCGTGAGACTAATGATGAAAAACTTTATAGTTAAGCGTGTTTGGGCTGGAGTAGCACTGAGATGGGTGACCTTTTGGGAAGCACTCAAGTCACTCAGTTTTCCTAAAATCAAAGCGGACAATACCTCTACATTGAGATCACGGGATATTACAATATGGTATCAGAGCCGACCTTCTGCAGTACGATGTGGTTTGAAGATGAACTAGGTTAAATCTGCTAGACCTGTGATGCATATGGCCGAAGAGGGCGGGAAGTGATCACCGGGTAATATCCTAAGAAAAATGAAGCATTGAGGTAAAGTGCAGCTCCTGGCAGACTTCTAGGCTGATAAAAAGCGGTGAGATGGGCATAGGAATGAATCATCCTACATCAAAAAAGGGTGGAGATCCTGAGTTGTATAAGTAAATAACGTAATTTTAAATGACAGAGACACCTTTTGGGGCAAAAACTTAAGGCTAATGATGAAAAACTCTATAGTTAAGCGTGCTTGGGCTGGAATAGCACTGGGATGGGTGACCTCCTGGGAAGCACTCAAGTCACGCAGTTTTCCTAAAACCAAAGCGTACAATGCCTCTATATTGAGTTCACGAGATGTTACAAAGTAATCGTCAAAGGTGTAGTTGATAAGACACATTGAAATTTCAACGAGCACCAGGTATCCTTAATGAAGAGAACACTTGACCAAGAATTGGACCCCAAGTTTGAAACCTCAATGAAGGATTACCACAAACGAGGATAAGCACTCCTTGTACGAGGAAGGCATCCAAGGAAACAACCTTCGAGGAGTAGCATCAACCCTTGAATGAGACTTCTCTGAACCTGTGAGCTATTTGTTTGTATATTCTTCAAGAACAAACTTTCTCAAAGAACTGAACTAGTGTTTTAGAAGACTTAGACAATCTCATATGGTTATGGAGTGTCAATCCCTTTTTTAATTAATAAAAAGTTACTTTTTACCCATATACACAAACTTTGATATAAAAAAATTCATTTTATATCACATCCTTTAAAATTCTCAATGCTGCAATAAAATTTATTTCATATCCTACAACTTTTAGTATAGCTAATTAATTTTATTTTCATCATACATGTATTTCGAAAAAATCCATGAATTTTGTCCTCCATAACTTTTTCTTTCTCCAACCAAACATACCCTAGGTGAAAACCTCTATAACTCTCTGGTGAGTATCGAAGAATCGAAACCAAATCTTCATTATTTCTAGCTAGTTGTCCAGCTTGTGACAATCACGGGTAGTTGTCCCATGTATATCTCATATTGTGTCTAGCTTCAAGTTAGTACAAGATCTAATAGTAAGGATAGTGTTTTTGCTTTCATTCTTCTGTTATCGGTAGCCAAAATGTGTTGAAAATCTCCAAGGTGTAATTGCACCAATTGGATGATCGCCATATACAAATGTTGGCTCTTACCAATTAGCCTAGGTTTTTGGGTTGTATGAGTGTTCCATCACTTGTATACTTGGACAAACTTGCTCCCCAAAGGTATTACTCCCTAAACATTGCATACATCAGGGGATAACTCCAAAAGTTCATTTTACCATGTAGCCTTTGAATTACTTCTGTAATGTGCCTTTTTATTTATTGATTGCTTCTTTTCTTTTTTAATATTATTAATTGCTTCTTTTCTCTCGCTGTATTTAGTTCATTGGTTGTTCCTTAATTGTACTCAAGAAGAATAATTATTATACATTAAACTACTTGTGTACCCCAAATAGATATTTTTTGTGACCTTACAAGAAAGTCGTTTTGTTCTTAGAAAGGGCTTGTTATGATAAAGCTTTAAATAATGATGCAGGCAGTAACATTTATTAAGGAGAAAACTTCTTGAGACATTATGGTAGTATTCATCGTTTGTCTTAAAACCTCTGCATAACCTTGTGATCTTGTTCCATAAAAAAAAAGGTAAATGTTATTCTGATCCAGATATTGGCAAGCCATTTCAGGTGGAAGAACATGCTAAGTGAAGTCTTGGGTGCTGTTGAGGTGGTCACGTTTGATTATCCATGTGAGTACGCTTGCAGTATAGTTTTCCTTATATTCTCAAGTTACAATCTCGAGTTACAATTATCTTTGTAATCTGTTCTAATATTTCTTCCTTTTTTCGTCTTATGTAAAATTTCTTTAAGGTTTCTTATATAGCACAATGTCATATCCAAGGCTGCAGATATGCTTCACGCAAAATTTGCTCGTTTCTTTAGGATATTTTTTGGTGGTTGAAAGTTATGAATTTTAAACTAGAATAGAGACTTTTCATATATGATGGTCTAAGGTGGTGATGGGATATTGCAGCTTACTCATTTATCAGTATTGGTGGGTTGGATGATCAGTTTACACATGACTACTGAGACTAATATGTTAAACAGATATATTAGGAGGAAAACGCAAAGCTCCGCCTAAAGCAGAAAAATTAGTGGATCATCACTCGGACATTGTGAAAAGAGCTATCAAAATGCATCCTGGGCATCCTCTGGTCTTGGTCGGAAAATCCATGGGTTCTAGGTATGGTTACACTCCATGAACAGTCATCATGGAAGCCTGTCTAAAACTTTTAGTGATTGCTTTGTTGTGGTTATTCAGTAAACCTGATATGTGTAGGGTCAGTTGCATGGTAGCAAGTGCAAAAGATGCTAGTGTTTCAGCAATCATTTGTTTGGGCTACCCTTTGAAGGTTCTGGTTCATTTCTCTTATGTAATTTGTCTTGTTTCCGGGTAGATTTTTCAACTGATACTCAACTTCATGATATTGTTGCCTAAATATTGTACCCTTCTGTAGTTGTTATGATGCTGGCCTATTCACAACGGTATTTCAAGGCTATTTCTGTAGTCATATGGTTACTTCTCTTTTTCTTTCAAAGATAATGAGCTTGTACACAGTACTTAATCTTCTGTTTCTTGTGTGTTGTGCTAAACAAGAATAAGCCAATCAAGAAAGAGTTTAAACAATGTTGTGTGGTTTAGGAAGATGTATGCTACAACCTGCATAGCTCTCATCTACACACAAGCATATAATGACTGCTTAAACAATAGGCACATGGTTACCGCAAAAACTGACAAAACATTACTTCAATATAAGAAAGGAAGATATGTCAAGAATATACATTGTGGCCTTGAAGGATGCAAAAAATTGGCCTTATCTATTGTTTGTTTTCTTTCTTTCTCATTGCATTCATCTTTTGTAGGGTTCTTGAGCTTGATCGAGAAGAAGGCATTGGGTCTTGATGGATTCAAGTATTTCTCTTGGCTATGTCTCATTTCTCTCAACTTGACCTATTTGTCAATGTTGAGGCCTAGGTTTCTCTCGATTTGTTCTCTCAAGAATGATTCCTTGCCATATTTAGTGAGACTTAACTTTGGGGCATCATATCTCGATTCTCTTATGATATCACCATTGTATGGAGCCACCTTTTTATTGGATTGTAAAATTATTCTTAGGTTATAACCTATAAGCATAAGCTTACATATTAGTTGGTAACTAGGATATGGTGTTAGAGCAAAAGCTTTCTGGCTTGAGTCTTATTGATCTCCAGTTATCTTAGTTTATGGTTGGAAAAAAAAAACTTATTCTGATGGAATCCATGAGAAAGCAAAGTAGCTTGCATTTCAAGAGTGAAAAAGAATATAAAATAATTTTCATGGGCCATAACTTACCTGAGATCCATGCCTTAAGTATGTGGAGCTTTATTTTGTGAAGACGAATCTTAGGGAATTTACTGGATAGCCTAGTTTGAACCTCCATCACTACTTCTTAGAATGAACATTTAGAGCCATTGAATCCTCAAAGCTTGGATATGACTTTCAGTGATGTGGCTTAGACCAAGAGAAGTGAATTCCAAACTCTTCGGAAAATAAAAGAATATGGATAATGTCTGAAGCTGTATGGTTCTTCAGCTTATCTCATTTCATCTAGCTTTTTGCACTCTTAGATAATCACTTCCACATCCCCAAAAATCTTTTGTTATACTTAGATACATATGTGATTGTAGGTGAGAGACTTTCATACTTTTTTGGATTAATTTGAATGGCTGTGCTTGTATGTAACATGGAAGGTTTTGCTCCATCATTTGGAGCACTTTGTCTGAATTATATAATTTTTCATGTGTTTATTAATGAGGGGAAAATGAATCATTGCGAAAAGAGATTTTTTGTTCCAATATGCAATGAACTTATATTGTAATTATCATTCCTTTGTTCTGTGAAAACTTTCTTATCTTGTTACCCCCTGGGTGTGTTTGTTTGTAAGATTAAATTTAAGAAGGTTAAAATTAAATTTGAATAGAGATATTTTGTATTGAAAGTTGTGAATGATGTGAAATAAAATTAGTTGTTATGTTGGGATATGTGAGGGATGTGATATAAAGTTAGTTATTATATTGGAATATGTGAGTGATGTGATATAAGTTAGTTATTATTTTAGTAATATGTGTAGGATGTGAAATAAATTTAATTTTTAATATTAAATTTTATGTGTGATGTGATATGTCTGGTTAAAATTAAACCAGGTTAATTTTAAACTCCTAGACAAACGGGGCCTTGGGTCTGTTTGTTTGTAAGGTTAAATTTAACAAAGTTAAACTTAAACTTGAATAGAGATATTTTTTACTGAAAGATGTGAATGATATGAAATAAAGTTAGTTATTATGTTGGAATATGTGAGGGATGTGATATAAAGTTAGTTATTATATTGGGATATGTGAGGGATGTGATATATATTAGTTATTATTTTAGTAATGTGTGTAGGATATGAAATAGATTTAATTTTTAATATTAAATTTTATGTGTAATGTAATATGTCAGGTTAAAATTAAACCAGGTTAATTTTTAACTTGAAAACAAA
Organism: Apostasia shenzhenica; assembly: GCA_002786265.1. Classification (NCBI taxonomy): domain Eukaryota; kingdom Viridiplantae; phylum Streptophyta; class Magnoliopsida; order Asparagales; family Orchidaceae; genus Apostasia; species Apostasia shenzhenica. The sequence goes on from KZ451986.1 coordinate 200,706, forward strand.
CGGGGCTAAAGGTTAAAAGAGAATAAGCTCAATTACTCCCACTCTGAAGTCATGTGGACATAAGCCTTTAAATCCAATCCTTCTTCCCGCTGACATTTGTCATGTTTGCATGCAATGCTAATATAATCTATGTGGGATTCTTTTCTATCAATTTTCATCCACCCTTGTTGCAAATATCATGGATTCACTGCGTTGTAGGGTACGAGTGGAAGTTTACGAGAAGAGATTCTGTTGCGACTATCAGTTCCTACTATGTTTGTGCAGGTATGGAGGCTATTTTAGGCTTAATCAGATGTGGCTTAGATTCTTAAGTTCCTTCAAATTATATCCATAATAAAGCATTTCCTGCATTCTCAAGATGTTAATCTTAGCAAATGCTCGTTTGCAGGGCAGTAGGGATGGGCTTTGCCCATTGGACAAACTGGAAGCTACTCGAAAGAAAATGAAATGCATCAGCGAGTTACATGTCATTGATGGAGGTGATCACTCCTTTAAAATAGGAAAGAATTTTCTCAAGTCTACTGGAACAACTCAGGATGAAGTCGAAAGCATAGCAGTCAAGGCAATAGCAGATTTTGTTATCAGAGCTACTGAGGAAAGCTGATCCAAAGGAAAAAAAAAACTTAGGTTCGGAGAGCTCGCCACGTCACATTTTCATACCTGCTTGTTTCAGATATAAAAGTGCTTGTTTCAGATATAAAAGTGCTTGTTATAGAGCTAAAACTGCTTGTTATAACAAGCACTTTTATACCTGTAATAAGCAAGTATGAAAATATGACGTGGCGAGCTCTCCGAACCCAAGTTTTTTTCGATCCAAAGAGAGAAATAGGCTTCAGCTACTTCGGTAAGCTATTCTGCTGTTGGCTGCTTCTATCTTTTGTCAAGGCAGTTATGTATGGATGGTGCTACTGTTAGAATATAAAATTATTTTTGAGCCTTAATCTCTTTTAGGTTAATTAGTAATTAGAGATTTAACATAATATCAAAGTCAGGACTCTCGAGTTTGAACTCTTTTGACCCCATTTATATATAGCAGAAGGTTAAAAAAATACATGTGCTGAACTTCACACTGCAAAGTAAATTAAGTTGCACGTGTTAGAATATAAAATTTAGGTCGGTAACCAGAAATAGCATTATGGTGCTGATTTCATCGTCATACCTTTGAATGCTCTAGTTGTTTTGTGTAGCATTGTAATGCTATGCTATTTATCTATATTATGGATACTGTGAAGGTTAAATGAGGGGTATTTTCGTACGCAAAAAAAGATTTAATGATCATATTTAATTAATATTGATAGTTTATGTCAATAGAGATAATGTTAATCGGTGGAAATCAAAGTGGGAGAGGCCAATGTACTCTTACAAATTATATTTGAGGACCTATTGTTTGTATAAAATATGTCCTAGGGATGTATCTTATAAATTTTTTAAAATTGAGATTATTTTACATTTTCTTTTCATGTAGCTTATCCTCGAAAAAATATTAGCTTGGTTTTGAGCATGCATTAGTTATGCCCAATAGTTTATCTAATTTATACTATAACCACTATGTCCTATGCTAGTTTTCTAAAAATAATAAATTTATATGCTATGTAAAGAAATTATATTATTTTAATTTAAAAAAAAATAAATTCAAGTTCAATGCAACTTGATTTGATGACTCGCGGCTTAGCACATTTTATTCAATACGAGCTCGATTCGAATATCGAGTGATTACCGATTTTTAAGCTAAACTCGATCCATGCAGGCAGATCCCCACACGCTTAGTTTTTTCTTTTTGAACATTAAAAAAAAAAACTGATGTCTTGAGGAGAACTTAGAAAAAACTTGATGTAATTTTTTATTAAATCTTTGGGAGAATAGCTTAAGCAATAAGTTATAAGTTACGAGTAATTTTATAAGATTGATACGAACTAGTTACCTATTTCTACAAATTCACTTTGCGTCACAACCTCATTATTTTTTCTCATTACTTCAAATTTTATGTAAAATATAATTGGGGTTTTTACCCGTATGACACAAAAAACTTCAATATTTACTTATTAGACACTCTAAAGTTAAATATTATATGACACACACTTATTTATTTTAATTTTACAACCAACACACCCTAGTTAAAAAATTCTTACATTTTATTTAAGTAAAACATACTTAAGTTATGTTTTAACTTAAATAAAATTCATAGGAATAAAGTCTAACTCTCGATGCACCTTAACTTAAATCTTACATGTTAAAAACTATTTAAATATATTATTTATGTAGAATATTTTAAATCTAATCGTTAGATGCTCATCTTAATGATTAGATTTAATTTAAGATACAAAAGGGCTTGGATTTTATTCCTATGAACCTTATTTAAGTTAAAACATAACTTAAGTATGGTTTACTTAAATAAAATGTAAGGATTTTTTAACTAGGGTGTGTTGGTTGTAAAATTAAAATAAATAAGTGTGTGTCATATAATATTTAACTTTAGAGTGTCTAATAAGTAAATATTGAAGTTTTTTGTGTCATACGGGTAAAAATCTCAATATAATTTGTTATTTGGTTTAATATTATCTAGATATTTATGTTATAAAAAAAATTCTAGATATTTATGTTATAAAAAAAATTCTAAATATTTATGTTATCAAAGAGTCGATGTTATGTCTAAATTATTTTATGTTTGGTGCAATGATATTATATTAAAAATTAATAAAAAAAATTAATCTAAATAATATTTAAATATCACTCAATTTTAAGTAATATTTAAATTTTATTTTAAAATAATAATCTTATAATTTTTTATAATCTATTTATACATGCATCAATTATCAAACCAAACGTGATATGTAAGCCCCTCTCTCTCTCTCCCGTCTCTTTCTCTCTTTCTATGTATGGGAACGATGAGTCATCAAAAAACAAAAGTCGTAAAACTTCGTAAGCTTTTAAGCTTCTTGCTTCCGACAAACATTGAGCTTTGCATTGTCCTACAAAAGACCCGTTTTCATCGATGTTCGTAGTCAAAGCTATCAAAACTTTTTTACATTTTTCGACAAAATTAATCTTCGACGGTATCAACATCACATATAACATAAACAGTAGTTTCTTGTCGAAATAAAAAAAAACATATATGTTTACATAAAATTAAAATCCCAACATAGAAAAAAATCACGAATAAAAGAGAAGATCGCTATATAAAAATATCGGCTACATAATTTATTCAAAATACGTTCACTTTAGACTCAAGACTGAATCAAAATACACGATTCAAATAACTCCCAAAGTCTGGAATTGTAAATAACTGGCAACGCGTGTTAATTATTTCTTCTTAATTTAAACAGTTAGAGATGGTGCTGCTTCCACTGCTCAAAGGAAAACCCAATCTGATGACGGTTTCAACGCTGCCGTCGAGAATTTGCTGCATATCGTATTTGAATTTGAAGCCAAGATCGATCAACTTTGTCGACCTGCAGGGGATCACACTCTCCCCGCCCCCCTCCACCCTACAACAAATCCATGACAAATATTTCTTAAAATCGACAACAACGACAATTCCTTCGAATCGAGTAAAACTGTTTGATCGCAACTGGAGACATTATATACCGAGTTATGAGTATATAAATTATTTTATTTACTGAAAATTAATCAAATCAGGTTAGAGTTAAGTGAAGAATAGAACCACACAATAAAGTAGTGTTAGGATTAGGCATGTAAATGGGTCAGATCTTAATCCGATCCGATCCGTGATCCGAACCGATTATTTTATATAACGGAATAAATTTTTGACCCGCACGATTATTCCGAAAAACTGACCCGCTCCGTTTAAGTATTGCCGGGTCGGATCCGGGTCGATGCTGATCCGACCCGAAAAAAATCCGATCTGAAATTTATAAATATGAAATTATTTTACATATTTATATATTTATTATTTAATTATATATGTTAATTATTGTTTTATTTTATGAAGATTTTGAAATGTGACTGAGACTTATAATTATTAAAGAGGCTATTGCAAATTATTTTAAGTACAGTAACCAGGAAGTATTTGCATTGTGAAATGGGATAAATAGCTACAAATGTTTTTTACCGTTAAGATAAAATATTTAATGCTAAATTTAACAGAACTGCGCTTTATTTTTTGTGTAATATTTTCAACTGTTGGTTATATGTTTTGTAATATTGTAATATAATGTTGATGTCAGTGATATGATCTTTAAATGTTTATATATTATCCTTATATTTTCTACTATAATGGATTTATATTGTAAATTTTAGTGATCAAAATTTTATTTAAAAATATAAAAATATATATACAACTAATAGTTGTAGTCATTGAAAAAATAGTATTAAATTATGTAAAAAAAATTCCGAATCGACCCGAAATCCGATCCGAAAATCCGAACCGTGACGGGTCATGGAACGGATCTGGGTTGACTTCGATCCGATCCGATTTTTAATCCGATCCGAATATAAAAAACTCAGATCCGGGTCGGGGTCAACCCGATCCGGATCCGATCCGTTGACAAGCTTAGGATCATGCAAAGCTCCATCAGCAGCAATTTGCCATTGTAAGAAAACATTAAAAAGTGAAAAACTTTAAAGCGTGATTTAATATTATTCTTAAAGCAATTACTCAAAAAAATTACAAAACCCTCTTACTAAATAAAATTGCAGATAATATATGATATTTATATTATTTTTTTTAGGTTGATTAAAAGATAATTTAAAGCAAATTTTTTAATTAAGAGGTATATATTTAAATTTATAATTTTTAATTGGCATATTTTCACTAAAATAATATTAAATTAGATGATTCTAATTATGAAATAAAATTTAATCAGTAAAATAAATTTTTGATTTGATAAGTTAAACTGTAAGATGCCTCTGATTGTTCATCAAAAATTATTAAATATTTATCAAATTTATTATGGTCTATTTAATAGACTTAATTCTTATAACTCATTAATAAATTTAGGGCAAATTACATCCAGGTCCTTGAGTTTAAAAATTATTATCCCACGAGTTCACGTTTTTTTAATTATAGGGTCCCTAAGTTTTCAGGGTTCTTTTTTTTATTTTTTTATTATTAAAAAATATTTAAATTACCATTATACCCTTAACCTCTCTCTCCACCAGATCCGGCAGCTGCGCCGTCACCGAGCCCCCCGCGCCGCCTCCGGCGGCCGCACGACACCGCCGACGGCCACGCTGCGCTGCCAGGGCGTGCCGCGTAGCCGGCTAGGCAGCCTGGCTGCTGGAGGCCGCCCGGCACACAAGTGCGCGCTGCGCATGCAGTCCCTATGTACGCTAGGTTTCTACGGGGCTCTCTCTCAACGGCTCACGCGGCCCGGTTGCGCGCAAGTCCACGGCCGGTGTGTCGGGTGCGCCAATACCACGACAGGCAGAGAAGTGCGAGGCTCGCGGCGTGGTCGTGCGGTCGTGGGAGGCCCCCTAGCTGCGCAGCGGCCACTGCGTGCCGGGCGGGCTCCAGCGGCCGTGCGACGGCCTCCAGCGGCCCATCTCTTTGGACCGGCCATTCGGATGAAAATTTTTTGAGCCTGGTATAATGAAAATTTTTATAAATCTTTTCATTTACAATAGAATATTTAATATATTGTAAACTATTAACAGTAATTAATTTGTATTTATAAAAACTGAATTTTTTTATTCTAAAAACTGAAATTGCTTACTCCTTATTGACAACAGCCTCCGGATATTCTCGCTCGTAGTGGCCGACAATCTCCTTCATCGCCGGATAATCGCCGGCGCACAAAAATCTGCCGGAAATCGAAGCCCTCTCCATGCAGAAAACATGCGCCTCGCAGACGTCGTCGACGTGCAGCAACGGCACACATCCCAGCATCGTTTGAAGGAGCTTCAGCATTCTGTGCGCCGTCTTCTCGCCGGACAATGGCGAGACGATCACCGCCATGCTCACCGGCACGTAGGGCAGAATAGCGTCCCCTCCCACAAGCCCACAGGCCAAGCTCACCACCTCAAGCTTCCTCCCGTGTTCGTCTTCTCCTTCCTCGGAAACCCTCAGCAGTTCCCTCTCTGTCAACGTCTTTGATCGTACATACGCCTGTAAGAAAAGGGGAAAGCTCGAATCATTTACTGCTTCGCGTATGAAAAAAAGTATTTGTATTTTAGTTTATAGACTGACACGTTCGAAATCGCCGAGGTAAGGGTTGGAGAAGTGGAGGGGAGTCCAGCAAGACTCATCAATGGAGTTCTTGAAGCCGGAGTCGTCGTCCTTCCACGGCGAGGTGGACATGACAGAGCCGGTGTAGATTACTCTCTTAACCGTGCTGGATCTCCGGCAAGCTCCCAGGATGGTGCGAGCGGCGGCCAAGGAGGCCTCGGTGGTGTCTTTGTACTGTTAATGCTCGGAAAAGCAGATCTAATCATGTAAGAAATTAAGCAGAAAAATGGGCTGATTTTATAATTTGCTGAAAAACTGAAAACTCACCGGAGAGCCGGAGTTGTGCAGGAGAGGGGTGGCGACGAGGAAGACGAACTCGCACCCCTGAATCGCCGCCTCGAACGTTCCTGCGTCGTATAAATCAGCCTCGAACAACCGCAGCCTCTCGCCTGCTCCCTCCAGACTCGTCAGAAGGCCGGCCTTGGATCCGTCGGCTGCCATCGCCGGAGGAGAAGATAAAGAAGGGGAGAGAAGCAGATCAGAGAGGCGGAGAGAAAAAGTAAGATCAAATACCTAGGTTTCTGAGAGTTGCATGAACAACATGGCCGTTGAGCAAGAGCTTCCTGACGAGCCAAGATCCCAGATAGCCGGCTCCGCCGATGACGCAGACCGTGCTTCTTCTATTCTCCATTGATTAGCTGGTTCTCTCTGATCTTCTCCAATTCCTCCGGCAGCTTCTGATTTCCTTCTCCCTGCTTCACTAAATTTCTTCAGATTTTTCTCTCGTGGTTATTCTGATGATCTTCTGGCTCATGATGTGACCGATCAAATAAGTAGGACCGATCTGTTCTTATTTTTAAAATATTTATTTAGCCTCTAAAATTAGCTATTTATATGATATTTTATATTTAAAATATATAATTATAATTTGTATCATCTCCTTAAAATAAAGAGAAACCTAGTTCAAAAATATAACATTTTATCGTTACAAAGAGGCAACGATTTTAATCATATTTCATTTAAACCAATAAAAAAAATTAACTGTTGCCTCGTCATCCACAAAATAACATCTGGAGCGTACGCATGGAGAAGCCCAGTCCTCACAGATCAGGCGAGCGGCGCAAGGGGAACGACAGATAATCGAATACCCGTACCAAGCCGAAGAGTCTCCAAGTCGAACATCCTTACCAGTATGGCGCGGAATGGTCGTGAGGTCTGCGTCAGGCACCGTACATCCGTACTAGTATGGTCGTCGGTCTACAGAGTAGGGGGGACGATCCTTGATGTCATTTCTCATATGTCAGAGTAGTGAAAAATTTAGGCTATGAATTATAATGCAAAAAGAGAGATGGATCTTTTTCTTTTGCTCCTTGGTCTAAGCCCCTTCTTGAAATCTCTATAACACATTTTTCGACTAGTGAAACTCTTTCTGAAGTCGCCCAGAGAGTGGCGTTGTGATTTTTCCGTTTCACCGATTTTCATGTCCAAGACACTGATCCCATTTTAGTTTTTAACACACGCTATTTGTAAATTAAGGTAATATATATAATATCTTATAAGTAATTTTGAGAATATCTCATTTGGCCAATTTTTAAAAATCCTGTGAAAAAATCTTATCAATTTTATTGTTCATAGAAATATTAAGGCCATTAGCGTGTGTGTGGTTGTAGAGATTTTTAATAGAATATTCTCGCAAGTAAAGATGGTGATGAACTTTATTAATTTCGCAAAATGAGTTAGTGGGTCTAACCTGAATCTAATTTGATGACCTAATAAAACTCAACTTAAATCCATTAATATAATTTTTTAATTTCATTTGAACTCAATCCAATCGACTGAATTTTAGAGCAACCTAACCCCGATCTATTTAATAAAATTTTCAAATTTTACTGTCTAAAGCCTGAACCAAGAATACTACCACTTATTAAAGTTAAATAAAATGATCAGCATGTAATTTAAACATCTATCATGTACCACAATATAAATATGTACATAGAGGACATTTTAAAATTAGATCATAGTCTTAGATATTATAAAAATAAAATAAGTACGTTTGTACAAAAAGAATAATTTTTAGAAAGGATTACGTAAAAATCATGCTGGAGAGATATTCCACGATGTTATATATGTTGGAATGAATATTGTTTTTAACATTTTTTATGAATATTTTTTCATAAAGTTAGCATATACATTATATGTGTATATGTGTGCATATCTAGTTATCTATCTATCTACATGTATATATATATATATATATATATATATATATAATTCACATAAAATTCACATAAAATTCACATAAATAACTTCATAAAAAATACGTCCCTTTATTAAATTTTTTTGTAAAAAGAATTTATTAATGTTAATATTATTTCTTAAATTTAATTTAAAATTTAAGATTGAGTTATTTTTAGAGAAAAAAT
>KZ451986.1:225740-243142 GCA_002786265.1 Apostasia shenzhenica
GTGGGGTAAAGGGGGAGAAACTATTTAACCGCTTTCAAATTTTCGGATCTCAAATCACGCTTCATCTTCGATCTAATTGGGGTTACACATTTCTTGTTGAAAATTATTAAACTCTAAGACCATCTCTTGATATTTATAAGATTGTATTCCGTTTTAATTCTCGTTTTGCTAAAATATTTATAACACCCAAAGCTAGATGAGCTGGAAGGAACATCATTATGTTAGGATCCATAATGCTATCAACTACTCCTAAATGCTAAGTCGATTAGGAAGAACATAAGATTTATTATGCCTACACAACTTAAATCAATCCATGGTTTCAATCCAAACTTTTTCCGGGTGGGGCTTACTGTCATACTCATTTTCAAAAATTATGTCAGGCTGAGCGATAGGTTATTAAACGAGTGATGACCAATACTCAGGACCCAACTATTTATAATGTTAGAGATCGAGTTACCTTTAAAGCTTAAATTTACACTATTCATCGTTTAATTGCATAGATCCTCTATGATATAAGAAATCATCTTTCCATAAATTGAGCATAAAGGTGTCATAGCATTTTTCCAAATTTTGGCACTCACACATTAATTTTTTTCCTCGTTTGGTTCGAGGCAAATTTTTTTGCTAACACAAATTCAACTATAAAAATTATTTTCTTTACTCATACTAATATAAATCGAATATTAGAATTGAAAGTATTTCACATTTTACAACACTTTCTAATAGTAAAATAAAATTTCTCTCATTAAACCTTAAAAATTAAAATAAATCTTTTGTGTATGCTACTTTAAATTCAAAACGGTGGCAAACTTATCGATCACTCAATCAACTAACCATACTTGAATCGACCACCAAACAGAGGCCTTTGCATAGTCGACTACCCATCCAGCCAAAACTTCACCTATGCCCTAAAAACCCTAAGTTAGATATGACTCCAAAATATAGATCCAATTTTGATCTGACCTAAACTCATATCCACTAATTCACCGACCACACAGTGCTTCCATTACGGTGTGACTTTACATGATTTCACAGTCCGTACAGAAAAAAAAATAATTATAAAATAAAATTCATCATCTTTCGATCAAATTTTCTCACTATCTTTCTCCTGAATTTTACCTTTAATCCTTCTTTTTTTTTCATTGCTTGTTCTGGAAATCATAAATTCCGAACCCAATTTCATCCCTAATTATATACCAAAATGGTTCATTAATATCTTTTTCATTTTTTTTAGCCGAGTAAAAATCTACATTGAATCGTTCGTATCGACAACTTAGCTTAGACACTTACATAAAATATCAAAAAAAGCCTTTAAACGGGAACTAACAACCTTATGCATATCTTTGAACCTCAACTTTTGAAAAAAAGAAAGCAAGGATTTTTTTTTTTCCACAAAATTAACCCAAATTAAAATTCATTAGAATAAAGTTGCAAAGATTGTCTTTGAGTTTTATGGCATAATAACATTCAGGTCGCTATCTAATCAAAAATTTTGAACATCTTAACCTTGGATTTTTAAAATTTTAAACAAATAAATCTTGTCTATTTTTTTTTTTATAATATTTTTAAAATTACAATCATATCTCCCTCTCTGCGCCTTTGAGTTAGAGAGAAATGCAGAAGGTATAATTTGAAATTTTTGAAAAACAAAAACTAAAAATAATACAAAAATTCAGGAAAAAAAAAAACATATGTTAAGAGTTTTTTTTAAAAAAAATTCGCAAAAAAAACAAAGCTGGAATACCTTAAATATTAAAATTTAAAGACGTGAACTGAGTATTTATTATAGACTTAGACTCCCGAAACTCCGAAATGGTAATTTATTTCTTATTTTAAGATAAGCAGCTGCTATGGATCGCCATGTTTGATGGTGCCATCCATCCAATCTGACAAACAGTTTCAATCGCTGCACGAAGAATTTTGCTGTGGCATGGAGGAGTTGAAATTTGAAAGCCAAGATCGACCAACTGGTCGAGCCGCAAGGCATCGAACTTTCTCCCCCCCATGCACGATTCCATTCTAATATACTCTCAAGTCACGCTGAAAACACAGTAGTTTTTTTTCGTTGAAGTTACCAACTGTATACCTGTTTAGCTTCTACTATTACCGAGAATATTAGTGTAAACTTCAACTCTACGCAATTAGGTATTTCTAGTTCAACGTTTAAGGTTTACCGGGCTCTTCCATTACATATGCATTTCATTTCATGAAGTCGGAGATTGTCACTCTGGTAGCGGCAACAAAAACGCGTAATGCACTTGAGATCAAATGCGCCTCTCTCAAAATACGAGATTTTTTTTAACTTAAGGTAATTTTAAATTAACTAAATAATAATAAAGTATAAATTTGTTTTTGAAGAATGCCAATGATACATGACAATTTGGAGAAAAAAATCAAACGATAAGAAAAAATTAGGATCAAGTATGGCGGAAGCAGAGAGATCGGGCCAGCTATGTTTAGAGCCATTAGTTTGACCTTGACTCGAATCTATGGTTATTTTCTTTTATATATATTGCTTGATTTGTTATGATAGCAATATACTGAATAATTTATAGTCGTCATTTTTTTTGTACACATTTTTATTTGATATAGTGATCTCTTTTCTTGACTATAGTTTTTTTCTCGATATTGAAAATTTTCACATAAATATTGTGTGTTTTTATATTTATATTTCACGGCATTTATTATTTTGTTGGAGTTTAATTTAGAAAACAAATTAATATAAATTTAAACCCGACTTGACTAGCCTACTTACTCGTCGCATAGCTCAGCTTGACCAAACTATGCCGACTAGCTAGTTCTAATTCTATGGCACACACCGAGGCTAAGACCAACACTTCATTTGCCACTTTAGTAAAGTTTTTCGACACTTATTTGACTACTAAATGCGCCAACGTGTTAAAGCCAACTAGTTTGATTTTTATTTGGACCTGATTTAACGAGTAATTTAAATCCGACCTATTTTAATTAAACCCGACAAGAGCTGAGAAGTGATTCAGATCGATCATACACAGTGAAATAATTAAATCATAAAGCTAACGATAATTAATTTTACACAATAATTATTGGGTAACGACTAAGGTTAAAAGCCGAGGTCGTTACACAAGCTGTTTTAACTTTCGTTTTAATTTAAGATCATGATTTAAAATTGAGTCGAGCTAAAATGTTTTGGTGCAAGTTTTAGAGATTTGAGCAAAAATTACGGAGTCGAGAGGCCAATTAGACCAATAGCCCACAATTCTATAAGACGGTAGGACAGGCCCATAAGCCTATAAGACAGTACCCAACAACAATATTGTAAAATCGGACAACTTAAAATTGGTCTGTTGCCCGTTCATAGTCGGACCGGTTTTATAACGGTCATCTAACTAATAAATTAATATTTTTAAAAAAATCACTCAAATAATATTGTTCACTATAAAAAAAAACAAGATCAAACAAGAGAATTTATTTGATCAACGGCTTCGTTGGTTCAAGGTTTTTTTTTTTTTTTGACGAGAAGACAAATAATTTTATTTTTTAAGTTTAATAAAATAATATTTTTAAATTAAAAGTATTATAAGAAGTGAAACAAAACTAATTCTAATATTTGTATTTGTGTTGGATATGGAATAATATAAAATTTTATAATTAAAATTTATGTAAGCTAAACAAATTTTTTGAAACCTAAGACCATTTATAATAGATTAATAAGTAATAATAATTATGTTTAAATAGACAATTAATTTTATAAAATAATTTCACCGCATCATATTCATTTATTTATTATATTTAAATATTATTTTTGATAATATATGAACCTGTTTAAATTCAATTTCACCCCCAATTAAATCTTAAAAATTAATTTTTTTTTTTATGATTTGAAAATAAGTTTGATATTAAAATTTTTCTCTATAAAAATTAGAATATTTGAAAGAGCAACAGTCAAGAACCCAAAAATGTCACATTCAATGCTTGTTTAGGCAAACCCATTTGATAATCGAGTCAAAAGTTTAAGCTCGAATCAAACTCGGGCTCGGCTCAGGTCCGAGCGGCTGACCTATTGAGCACACATGTCATTAACATTTCAACGTCATTATATTAAAAAATTATTTTCATTCTATAATAAATTAGTTGTGTTCATAATTTATAAAAATTGAACAGCGCAAAAAAAATGATTTTAAATGTAATGCAAGTACGTGTATATAAATAAATAAATAAATAAATTTATAAAACAAGTTCTTTCTAGATTTAAGAAAAATTAATGTTTTTTATTTTTTTTGTTTATTAAAAAATAATATTTTGGGATTGATAGGATTGGATTGTTTTTGATCTATTATAATCAAACGTCATGGAAAATAAATAAATGTAACGTTCACTAAGATTAGCCCATTAGGCCAACCTACAATTAACCATCATGGAAAATAAATGTCTGAAATTTAAAATTTCAATTTATTAAATAATACTATTTAATATATTAAATTCTAATTTACAGAATAATTCAGTCAAATTAAGATTCTAAATTATTGATGATTTTTTTATTGACATTTTCTAATAAAACATATAATTGAAAAAAATACAATATCATAAACAAATTTTTGCACACAATCTGCATTTCAGATTTGTTTTCCCTAATGTGAAACCATATAAAGTTTTTGAATCTTTAAGCGAAAAATCATTATTCAAAAAAATAAATAAAAAGGATATATTACCTACATGCCACGTAATTTTAGTTTTATTTATCCTTATCCATCTATTTTTTATATTATTACGCTATGTATACTCAAAACATATATAAATCTTACATACACACATTTTAATTTATTTCTATTAGAATGAGTAATTATAATTTTTTAATAACCTAACTATAGTTAGATTACAAAAAATCTGAGTCATTCATCATATTATTTTAAGGATATTTAAATATATTTTGAGTGAAAATCCTAAACCTTATTGTTTAGGTGACGCAAAAGAAGGAGATATCCGGCGCCGTTAATGATTTTTAGGACAAATCACTGTTGTAGTTTATCGATTTGATGTGTCTATTGATATCTCTGTTTTAGTGTGGTATTGAGGAAGAGAAAAATATGTACTATTAAAAGTAAAAATATAATTTTAATGATTTACTAACAGAATATTTTTTTTCAAATAAATTTTGATTAAGTTTTAACTCAAATATGTGTATGTAAGATTTTATAATATTTTGAGTGTGCATAACGTAATTAACTAAGAATGAATGAGTAAGACATAAATAAAATTAAATTGCGTGGCATGTAGGTAATTATCCCAAAATAAATTATCTTTAAAAATAAAAAAAATAAAAGAGAAAAAGACATTTTCTTTTCCATTTTTTCTAATGTTTAATGAAAGTTGAACCCAAAATTGGACTATTCGTTAACCTTTTAGTTAGCTTTTTTTAAAAAAAAAATGAAAAATCATAATTTAAACGAACGAAAAATGATGCCTTAATAACAAAAAAAGGCTCTTTTATAAATAAAACCTTCCAATTACAAATATTGCACATTTAACAGTTTATAAAACATTGCAATCTCCACATTTAAAGTTAATTTTGTTTTAAATTTTAAATAATTAAAAATAAATAACTAAGCATATTTCTAATCGTACACAATTCTTACATATAAAAATTTACATTTCTTCATGTCATATGTAAATTATAATAAAAAATTATCATAAATTTTGACTTTATTGTAAATTTATATTAAAAAAAAGTAACGTTAAAATTCACATTTATTTAAAATCTAAAAAATATTTATTTCACATCTATCATTTATTTCATTAAATTATTCTAATTTATTTCATTTTTTATATAAAAATTAATATATAATTGTTATATACAAGCTATTTTATCTTTATAAATTTAAAATAATGCTCCAACAAAACATAAGATGATAACTTAACGAAATTCTCATCATAAATATTTATGTACTACTCATTCAACTTATTATTATTATTATTTTGATTGCAACTCTTAATTTATTAGAAATAGGTCATGATTAATAAGCGTTAAACGTCAAAAATATAAAAAAATATTAAATGGGTTGCCGGAGTTGCACCAATTAATCTACTACTTGAAAATAATATCAACAATATGGGAAGGACCAAAATGCAAAGGATCCATAAAATTCCCATGAATAAATTGGGGATTTATCAAAATGGTATGAAATACCATTTAAATTTTGTAAAAAAATTGATTAATGGTGATTTATTATGTCAAAAAAGATTTAAGATATCAAAAAATATTATTAAAGAACTTGGTGATTGTAGGTTTAATTTAGGAAGAATTTCTCTTTTTTTTATTTTTCTCCATAATAAAATTTTAGATTTGAAGGATGTGAAATTAATTTCATTCTATTCTATGAATTCAAACTGGACCCAAAAAAAAAATTAATTTTAAAGTTTAACCCGACTTATTCAAAATTTGTTATTATTCCTAATAAAAAATTGGGCTTGAAGTAGCCTAAAGTTAACGATTACATTTTTATATGTAGGGATATGTTTTTTTAATATTAAAATAAAAGAATAATTATCTACGTGTCATATAATTTAGTTTTATTTATGATTTACTCATTCATTCTTAGTTAATTACGCTATGCACACTCAAAACATTATAAAATCTTACATACACATATTTTAATTTATTTCTATTATAATGAGTAATCATAATTTTTCAATAACCTAACTATAGTTAGATTATCAAAAATCTGACTCATTCAATCATATTATTTTAAGGATATTTAAATATATTTTGGTGAAAATCCCTAAAACCTAATGTTTAGTGGCGGCAAAGAAATGAGACATCCGCAATGTGAATTGATTTTAGGACAAATCAGCACTTTAGTGTGGTATTGAAGAAGAGAAAATATTGTATCATTAAGAGGTAAAAAATATAATTTTAATAATTACTAATAGAATATTTTTTTTTCAATAGATTTTGATTAAATTTTAACTAAATGTATGTATGTAAGATTTTGTAATGTTTTAAGTGTGCATAGCGTAATTAACTAAGAATAGATGGGTAAGGTATAAATAAAACTAACTTACTGGATGTATGTAATTATCCTAAAATAAAACAATAAACATATGTTTCAAAAAATATTTTTTTATATTTGAAAAAATATGTATTTTATATTAAATGTCAATATATTATATATATAATGCTTTTTTTTTACTTCAAATCAAGCTGGCCAACATCCAAAGGAGTCTGTTTTTTGGTTTTTCTGAAACCAAAATTAAAAAAAAAATTCAGATTAATTTGATTTTTAATCTAAACTATAAAAAATGATAAATGGAATCCATATCACCACAATTTAGCATTTTGCATGGCTGGATGGTAAAATGAAATTAAATTTTTATTATCAAAAAATAAAATTGGTTTGTTATTTTGCTTCATATAATATGTGAAATATAATTTTTTTTACATTTAAATATGCAAATTTTTTGACTTTCTGATCAATCCTGATCTGTAGCCCAATAGAAGAATTGTTCTATGGTTTTTCTGAAGCCAAAATTAAAAAGGAAAACATTTCGTAGATTAAATTTGATTTTTTATCAAAACTATAAATAATAATAAATTGCTCAAATTGTTCGTCAATTCGAACCCGATAAATGCTATTCTTCACCTATCTCTAACTTGGATTGAGTCTGAAACAGATCGAGTTCAAGCCAGCAATCTTACAATAAGCTAAGTATCACAAACCACTCGGCTACACTGAATTTTAAATTTTATTATTTACATTCTTTGTTAAAAAAATAAATTTAAAAAAAATATAAATTATTATTTTATTCTTTATTCTCTCGCCTATCGATGAGCTAGCTAGCACACATGGTCGCCGCAATCACTACTGAAACATGGAGTCACGACACCACGCGCCTGCCAAGTCGTGTTTTTACAATTCAGCACCGCCACCGGCCATGATTGCTACAACACTACGAGCTGCACGAGGATCAAGGCGATGGTAAGAATATTTTTGTAATTTTATATTTAATTTTAAAAAAATAATTTTATTAAAATTCTAATGTAAATTTAATTAGAAATTTTAAAAATAACTCAATTGAAATATTTATACTATTCTTGGGGACTCAATTTAAAATAAATTTAAGACTTAGGAATCCAGATGGAAGATTTTTAAATTTATGGAGCCGAGTGATATTAGTTTAAATTTTAGGGACTTAAATGAATTTAACCAAATAAATAAACGCAAAACATATTTTTCTAATATTTTAAATTTGACCATTAATATGACAGCCCTCGACGGTCCAGATGAATTTAATCATAAAAAACAAGCTTTTACAGACCGATGTTTCATATTTACTAATATTTCAAATTTCACATAATAATATAGAATAGGGTAAATTGTATCTATGTTCCTAAAATTAGAAAACTATCGCAAATTAGTCTTAACTTTTTAAAACCTTCTATTTGAGCTTTAGGCTACGTTTAGTAAAGCTTTTTGATATAAGAAGTGTTTTTCATATACCTAAAAGTTAAAAATTGTGTTTGGTAAATAGCTTTTAAACTGTTTTCGGCTTTTAAAAAGCTAAAAAATAGCTGTACGAAAAAGCTTAAAAAAAAGTCTTTTGAAACAGTGATTTTGCTTTAATTATTTATGAACAGAAATATCCTTAATATTATTTTAAATCTTAAATTTTAAACTACAAAACCCAAAACTGGCTTAAAGTAAAGCTCGGCAAAAAATTTAAAAAAATTATTATTAGTGTATACAATTTTTCATATTTTTTACATATACTATATTGTTGATTTAATTTTTTATAAAGAAAAATAATAGAACAAAATTTAACTCATAGCAAATATAATTATAATATATAAGATAAATTTTATTTATTTAAAAATTTTACAACTAATATGCAAATAAACTATAAAAATAATATCTATATATATATATATTATAAAATTAATGGCATATAAATTTAATTATTTAATAGAATAGATTAATTATTATATATTTATAGAATATATGTAATAAAAAGTATTTAAATTAAATGCCTAATTTAGTTAAAAGTAAAAATATTTTAGACAGCATAGCATATTAACCGAACAGTTTTTCTTTTAATCGCAGCTTTTAACAGCAAGTTTGCCAAACATATAAATAGCTTTATTCAATAGCAATTTTTTATACAGCTATATAGTTTAACACTTTTTCATACAACACAACAATGTCAAACAGAGCCTTAGAGATTGTAAAAGTGCAACCGTTCTGATTCCTTTTTAAAAATCTCACTATTTTTACTAATTTTTTCATAAAATTTAATTTATTTTTTCTTATTTTAAATTATTTATATATTTTAAAAAGACTATTACATTCTTCTATTTTCATTTATTTTTTCTTATTTCTTTGTTTTCCCTTCACTAAAAATATAAAAATAAAAAGTATTAATATTAATATTTTAAAATTATATTTTAAATATTATAAAATTAATAAATGATAATAATTTTATAGCATACTAGTAAAAAAATTAGCAATTAAATTTTAATTTGGACCAAAATCACAAAATTTTTGTAATCTCAGGTGTTCAGATCTAAGTTTTTAAAAAATTGGAACTAATTTACGACATTCATTTGACCTCAGAGGCGTGGATGCAATTTACCCCATAGAATATTTATCAAATAGAATTATAATCAAGTAAATGTTCAAAATTTGTGGATCGTGTGTAAAATTTTTAACACCTCAAAGACCGACATGCAATTTACCCATAAAAACACATTTTTTTTGATAATTGCTTAATTATTTTTATAATTTACATTTAATGTAAAAGTTTTGCAAATTAACCCCTCTCGGTGCTCATATAGGTGGCTCTCCGATCCTCATCTTCTCCATTAATCTTCATCAGAGCAAAAGCGGAGGGGAGAAACTTCTGAGCAGTCCGCCATGGAGAACGGAATCCCTCGGCCTCACATCGCCGTCATGCCGACGCCCGGCATGGGCCACCTCATCCCCTTCGCAGAATTCGCCAAGCTCCTCGTCGACCGCCACCACTTCACCGTCACCATCATCGGCTTCTCAGAGTTCACCAACGAAGCCCAGGAAGCCTTCCTCGACGGCCTCCCTTACTCCATCACCTCCGTCCTCCTCCCCCCCGTTTCCCTCTCCGACCTCCCCGCCGACGCCCGCCTCGAAACCCGCATCTCCGTCGCCACCGCCCGCTCCGTCCCCGCCATCCGTTCTGTTCTACAGCAAATTCAGGAGACCAGGCGCCTCGTCGCCTACATCGCCGACCTCTTCGGCACCGACGGCTTCGACGCCGCAAAGGACGTCGGAGTCCCGCAATACGTCTTCATCCCGACGAACTTTCTCTTCCTCACCCTGATGCTCGAGCTGCCGGCACTCGACTCCGTCATGGCCGGCGAGTTCCGGGAGCTCGCCGACCCCGTTCGGCTTCCGGGGTTCGTCCCCATCCCCGGGCCGGATATCCTCGACCCGCTGCAGGACCGCAGAAACGAGAGCTACCGGTGGGTGCTCCACAACGCAAGCCGTTACAGGTAAGCCGTTAACTTCACTCACTCGAAGATCATTTTTTTTTTTTTTGGATCAAATCAGAATTCAATTAATTAACAAATTGCTCAACAAATTATTTTTATCCCTCAAACTTTTTATCAGCTTAAGTTTGAGCCCACATAGGTTGGATTAGTTCTAGCTTATTTCAAATCAAATCGATTAAAAAAATATATTTAGGCCTTTGAATTTAAAATATAATATGTATAAATTCGTGTCTCTAAATTTTTAATAATTTAGTCCTTGATTTTTTATATAAGTATTAATTGAGTTTTTTATATACAAATTTTAATTTTTTTCTTTTATCGTCCTTCTCATTAGGCGTCTGTCACCATAATCCTTACTAGTGATTCAATTGTACTATGATTATACATGATTAGCTCGTGAAATAAATAATTAAAATATAACAACTTACAAATTACTAAAACCAGACATAATATATCACATATTAAAATGTACATATACAAAAACACATATGCATATTGAAATCGTCGATATTATTAACAACAATGGGGAACAACCACACAATTTTTCCTACCAACTTGCTATAATTTCATATGTATCACACTACCATATAAACATTAAGATATATTTATATCAAAAAGTATATCACTCAGGTTTAGGAGCCACTAGATTCATCACCATCCCATAAGCGATCATATTATTACGAGTAACAGAATCAATTAAGTAATATATTCCCTATGATATGAATTTATAAAATATAACCAAAATCGTAATATAAATAAAATTTTATTTATAAATATAACATATATATAATACCTCAACTAATGTACAAGGGGGGTAAGGGGTTTGGGTTATCTCCCATAAAAGAACCTGGTATGCTCGCCATTGGACTCATCTGATTAGATTCATATCATCTTATTATTATTTCTTTTAATAACATTTATGTTCTCGAGGTGAGAGAAATGTTGCTGCTATTTAATATTTTTCTTTCTTAACTCCTGTATATCAGCAGCAGTGGTAGAGCTAAACGATCTTCATCTTTTATTATCCTTAAAAAAGGAGGTTATTCTCTGAAATTTTTCTCTAATTCTAACTCTTTTAAGATGCTCTGGTTCCTCATAAGCCATAACAAATAGGTCATTCTACCTTCTGAGTGAATCGTGACTTAGGTAGCCTGTATAGCTAACCCATCTTACACATAAAATAATAAAATTATAAATTTATAATAAATATAATATGCAAACTTTAAATTACTTATAATTCTAGTCTCTAATTTTTCAGAAGCTGCATTGATGTAACAACCATCTTTTCTTTTATGTGTAGCTTTTCATAAGTTTTACCTAAGAATAGGATCCTGAGTTCAATAATTATATTTTAAGTTAAAAAATTTAAAAATAAACACTAGCAAGTTAACCTATCATTTCTTGCTCTAAACTTGTGTAACCTTTTCTTGAGGTAGTGTGATAGTACTCTTTGCTCTATCCACAGTTGCGCAACTCTTATTCTACATAAGGCATTAATGTATGTTACAACTATTTCAGATAGTAGATATAAAGTTGAAAAAAATTACCTGAAATTCTTCAGAGATATGATAGTTGACAAATAAATTTCAATCTTGTTGAGAAATTAACTTATATTTTTCGGGAATGACATATTGAGCATCTTCATCTTTATGCTCGATAAATTTTTTATATATAAAGGATTTTCATGTTCTCCATAATTTTCTCAAATGAACGAATAATTTATCACGCAGCTCGTCCACTCCATCAAATGTATTGTACAAGAAAATAAAATAAAATTATTAATGAATCATATGCTTTTTAATAAAAAAATAAAAAAATATCTTTTCGTTATTTGTTCCCACATTATCTATTTTTTTATTATAGAACCTCATATCAGTTAATGTATGAGATAGGGCTTTATAATAAATTATTAGTCCCAAAAAATTTATCAACTAGTTTGTGTTTCTCCTCGGCACGGGCAAACTATTAACTACCTCAATTATTAATTTTTTTATCATTCTTTTTATTTGTTGTTAGTTTCAGTAATTGAGTCAAGCCTCATTTTTTCTTTGAGGTTGAAGAGTCGAACTGATTCGTTATAAATTTGCAAATTTATTAATAACATAAATTTAAAGAAGCTCTTTAATTACAAGAGATAAATTAATACAAATGTAATAAAATATTTGTAATAAATAGATTAAATTAAAAATTTAATATTTTCTATTATGGTAATTCCACTTAGACCTTTGAAGTTTACTTACTTAGACACAAAAGTTCATAAATCTCAAAATATGTCATTCAGGTCCACAATAATTACTATATAGTTCACCAGGGTCCTAGTTATTTTGAAAAAGCTTCCAATCAGTTCAAAAATAACATTTTTTGTTTAAAATACCGTCATTTTATTAAATAAATAAATAAAATTGAGCGTCGGCGGCTGGCAGCCGGTGTCTGCGCTAGGCGGCCAGCTGCCAGGATGTGCTACGGCGACCCGTGCACGCAGGCAACCGGCAGCGCGCGGACGCCCGCGGATGCCTGCGCGTGAAGCAGCGGCATGGCGGACGCGCAGCAGGCGACTCGTGCGCCCGGACGCGAGGCGGCCAGTTGTTGCAGGCAGCGTGCAGGCGTCTGCGCGTGGCCGGCTGCTTACGCGCGGACGCTCGGGAGCACGGGTCACCTGCATCCGAGGCCGCGACTACGCAAACACCGGCGGACGCTCGCACGCAGGGCGTCTGCTCGCGAGGCTGCTACAGGGAGAATGCCAACGCGTGAGGCCGCCATAGCACGCGGAAGCCGACAGCCCCGCGCTGTCGGCTGCCGGCAGCGCATCTGGCAAAAGCTGACTGCCCCGCGCTGCCGACTGCCTGCGCGCAGATGCGCTGCCGACCACCGGCGCTCGCATCCGCCCGCAGATAGTCGTTGCACATAGCGTTAGTGGAATATTTTGAAAATTAATATATTAAAGAATGGTATTTTTATCATTTTTATGATACATAATGGATTCTATCACGGAATGACCACGTTGTCTTGTATAATATTTTTTGTGGACCTGAATGACATGTTTTGAGATTTGTGGACTTTTGTGTCTTAGTAAGTAAATCTCAGGGGTCTAAGTGGAATTACCCCTTTGCTATTTCTTGTGTCTTTTTAACTATCTATTTTTCATTTTTTAAGATTTATTTACTACCCCAATCTCATTTTCACCTTCAATTAAATAGGTAGGAGCTAGCTTCATCAAAATTATTATACATGATTATAAGCATGCCCTTTGTAAATTCAAACAGCTCTTGGTGAGTAATGTCATAGTCATCTTCATTTATAATGAATCTAGGATTATAACTCAGTACAATTGACTATTGTAGATCACTGAGATCTTCAACATAAAAAACTTATTTAGTTTATTTTGTAAGAATGAAACAATAATCATTATGATCAATCCGATTAAAATTGACTAATGTAAAACCCATCTTGTCAATTTTGCTTTCACTATTATTATCTGTTCATGAACATTTGAATAATAAAATATGAAAATTAATATAATCAAGTTCTCATATTTTTACAATGACACTATAGTAGTATAAGTCGCCGATATAAGGATTTTTGTCCTTTGTACTTGATATCTGCATTATCTGAGCAATCAAAGAAACTCCGTTATTCTGAACAATTCACTTATTATCTCAATCTTTCATGAAATACTGATATTCATTAATAATATATCCATCATACTTCACCACACTGTACTTCGGTAAAAATAACAAATATTTTAATGATTTATTGAAGCAACCACCTTTTGAACTATATAATAATGTAGATATACAATATCCAAACTATTCAATGATCCATAGGCAATTATTTTCTATGACACATGTAACATAATTTTCTTACATATTTCAAATATTGTGCATTAGTTTTATCGCTGCAAATAACACATGCATAATAACTTTTGACACTATATTCTGCCAAGTTATCATAAACTGGATAATCATTCACAATCTAAATAAGTACTGCCCTAATATAAATATCTCATGCCGATAAGCATCATACATTTGCACTATATACTTCTTTTTATAATTTTTTCAAATCACCTATAAGTAAAGAAGGATAAACATCTATTTTATTTTCAGGTTGCTTCGGTCTAGATATCAATAAATTCAACATAATAAATTTATATTTTATGTATAAATTAAGAGATAAATTATAAATAACTAAAAAAATAGGTCAACAACTTTACTGGCTACTCTGAACACTGTGTGGATTAAAGTTATTAGTGCACAACTCAAGTCTTAAATTTCTCAAATTTTTAGCAAAATTTAGAAATCTAATATCAAAAGATTTCCATTGCAGTAAATCAACAGAGTGTCGCATCATTCAATCAAATACATGTCCTTCACCGTTAGCTTAACAATTAAGATTTCTAGTATATTTTTAATTTTGATATAATCTTACAAAACATGGTTTCGGAGGCAAGTACCATATAACTTTTTCTAGAATACTATATTTTTCTTTAAGACCATCTGCACACATTTTTCACCTTGATTTTCTGCATTCTGGACATTGTTCTAATTCACTATACTCATTTTGATATAAAATATAATTATTAGGCAAGCATTGATCTTCTCATAATGTATTTCTAATTTATAAAGTATTTTCTTTGCTTTGTTGAAATTAAAAGTTGATTTGACACCGATAATATCTCTTTTAAAAAATAAGTAATTCTGTAAAGCACTTATTGCTTAATTCATTTACTGCCTTTAAGTTAAATAAACGCATTAATACAAAAAATTTAGTAAAACTTTTGCAGTTAGGATATAATGGACTCCTAGCCCCTTGAAGTAACTCTTCAAATTATTTTGAAGGTTTTGATAAATTATTTTTAATATCTCAAACTAAATTTTTTATTTTATCTTTATTTAATTATATTTTTAACATTAACATCAACGTCTCCACAAACAGATGATGTATTTCTCCCACTATGATTCTTTGCATTCCTTACAGATTCATTATGCCAAATTCATTTTTCATAAGTTTTACCAAATTCGTGAAAAAATAAATAATCTTTTATAATATTTGTTTCAAATAATTTCATATTTCCACATTTCAAGCACAAATATCTTATTCTTCCATTCACTAAACATTCATTTTTCAGTGCAAAATCTATAAAAAAATTCACTTCATGATTATATTTAGATGTTTGCCTATCCATTTTAATTCAAAATCAATTCATATATATTACCTACAAGACAAGATCTAGTAAATAAAAAAATAACTGTTACAAAAAATTAATCTACTTGAGCCTACAATACTAAAGAAATTCGATGCATATATCATAATTAGCATATAAATAAACAAATAAAGAGATTAAATACACAATTAAATAAAATTATACATTTCTATAATTCGTCTAAGCAATTAAAATTAAATAAAGTTATATATATTTACATACCATCCATAAATAATTAATAATTATTAACTAATTATGATTTAGATAAAACAGTAACCAGTCAAAAATTAATTTACTTAAACTAAAATTACAAAAAACATCATAATTAGCATATAAATAAATTAAAAAATGAGAACAAATAAGATTTACCTCTTATAATTTTTTTAAGTAAGTGAGGATAGTCAAATTTTGCATAATAAATGTCAATTAATCTGAAAAATAATAAAAATAAAAGAGAAAAAAGAAAATAATAAAGTAAAAAAAGATTAATAAAATCTAATAAGAAAGGAGGAGAATCGATAAGAAGAGAAAGAAGAAGTTCTAGAAGATCAAGAAGAAGAAAAAGAAGAACGAGAAACAAAAGAAGAAGAAGATCTGGAAGCAGATCTAGAAGAAGGGAAGAAGAAGAGGAGGAAAGGGAAGAAGAAGAGGAGGAAGAAAAAAGGGACGGCTAAGGAAGAAGAAAAAGAAGAGCAGGGTGATTCGGCGGCGACGAGATCCTCCCTGCGTTGGCGTCGGGATGAGCAGATGAGCAAGCTAGGTGATCTCAATGAGCGTGTTCAATTCTTAGATCTAGATCTAAGATAAGAACATTAGATGGCGGTTGATTGGGTCAACTGTCATGTAATGTTCTTGTTTTAATATTATTTATGTAGCATATTATATACAAATCTTAGTACAAAAATTTAATTTAAACTTTTTATTTTATATTTTTTAAATAAAAAGTTTAAATTCGCATTAACTGCAGATTAAATTTTATATTATATACAAATCTTAATAGTAAAATTCAATCATATTTTTTATTTTATATTCTTTTTTTATAAAAAAGTTTAAGTCACATTAAATGAAGGTTAAATTTTATATTATATACAAATCTTAATACTAAAATTTTATTATATACATATTTTAAAACTAAAATTTAAGTATACTTTTTATTTTATATTTTTTAAATAAAGGATTTAATTTTATATCATTAGATGGCGGTTGAACTAGTCAACTGGATATTAGACAGCGGTTAACTCTAAAGTTTACTTTGCTACGACGGCTCAACTTTTAAATTGCCATAATAGATTTCCGACTATTTTATTAAGGTAGTTGAATTGTCCAACCGCCTTAATAAAAGTGCCGTAAAAACTATATTTTATCGTAATGAATTAACTATCTCATATAAGAATAAAGTTCAGCAATTATAAAATCATCCAAGTATGAGAAATAAATCATAATCACAGGTCAAATAATATATATCTCAAAATATAATATTTTATTTTTAATAATTTAATTTATAAGCAAATTTAAATAGATCCACCTATTTCTTTAACTGCTCAAAGATCCAACGCTTAATTCTTATCGAAGCTTCCTAGATACAAAATATTTTGGTACAAAATGTTATCATAATTTAATAAATTCGTGACTTCTAATGTAAAAATATATGTATAAATCTGCAAATATGTAATCATAAAACTATATATATGTTATATATATATA
>KZ451986.1:243592-291250 GCA_002786265.1 Apostasia shenzhenica
ATATATCATTGAATACACCAATATATAAATTTAGCTAATTCTATCTCCTTTCACTTTCTGATCTCCTTCTCCACCTCTGTATTCCAATATTTTATTTCATCTTAATCACATCTCTTTTCCTCTCCAATTTCATATAAATTAATCCCATAAAATGATAAAATAGAAGAATTTACCAATTCCATTTAATTAGTCTTCTTCTTTGTTATATTTGCAAAATTTAATTCCTGCTTGGCCTCCTTCTCCTCACTCGGTTCAAATAGAGGAGAGCAGATAAGAAAGAAATTACTAATTAGTTCTATACTTGCTTAAACTTGCGTTGATCTTGGTACAAATTTATTGTCACTAAATTGATCTCTTTAATTCAATCCGTACGGTGAAGTTACACATGACTGTCAGAGAGTAGCGGGTATGTGCATCTACCAGTTGTGCGCGGCTCGCTAAAAGTAGCTGGCAAGCAAAGCTGCCTGTTATCCTTGACCAAACACAACACACGTGAGGGTACTTGCTAGGGTTGTGCAAACTATGTGCTAGTTGCTTTTTAGTGGATTGTGTGAAGCCGACAAGTTGAGTTTTGGTCGCCCTCTGGAGGCCACACCAGGTTACACTACACCACCGTGCGGGAGAGGTCGTTGCACGCGCGAGAGAGAGATAGGTGGGGAAAAGCAACTGCCCCACCCTGCTCCACCAATGAGCTCCCCCCCCCACCCTCCTTCGTTGATGGGAGTCCCCTCACCCCCCTCTATCAATCATTTTCCTGATCAGAAATTAGAGAGATAGAGAGAAAAAAAAGATAATTTTACAAAGATTAAGTAATAAAAAATTACAAAAATACTTACTTGATGATTATATTAAAAATTAGAACTCAAAATAAAAAAAAAGTTAGGGACACAGATATATATCAAAAAACTTTAAAATTATAAATGTGCATGATATTATATCATAAATTTAAAAAATTAAATGAAATTTACTAAAAAAGTATTATTCAACCTATATTTATTTTCGATGATAATTAATGACTAGTTAGCCATAGTATATGTTTTTCTCCCGTCACAAAAATATATTATATTTTTTATTTTTATTTCAAACTATTACATGTTGATAAAGCGGTATGATTTAAGTGTCACGTATTTACCTAAGATTTTAGCTTATATGAATGAAGCTTGAATGATAATAATGAGTTTTAGCTAACTTGAATAAAAATCAGTGAACAATTCTTATTCATATTGTTGATCGAATTGAGATGATTAAATTGAAAATTTTTAATTTAATTGAAAGCAATAATCGGATCAAAAAAAAGAAATTATATTAATATTTTTTGGTCTTTTAATTTATAATGATTATCTCTTTGGTAAAAGCTTAATGAAATATTAGTTCAAAAAATTAAATAATAATCGGATCAGCCGTAGATCACATGATTAACAGCAGGATTATTTACAGGGAGGCGGAAGGCATCATGGTGAACACCTTCGTGGAGATCGAGCCGGAGGCGGCCAAGCTTCTTACGGCGGAGGAAAATGGGTGGCCGGCAGTGTACCCGGTGGGCCCGCTGATCCGGGGCGGCGGGGCTGCGCCCCACGAAGGGGCCGTCGAGAGCTTGAAGTGGCTGGAGAAACAGCCGGTGGAGTCGGTGCTGTTCGTGTCGTTCGGCAGCGGGGGGACGCTGTCGCCGGAGCAGACGACGGAGGTGGCGCTGGGGCTGGAGGCGAGCGGGCAGAGGTTCCTGTGGGTGGTGAGGAGCCCGAGCGAGAAGGACTCCTCCGCCGCATACTTCACCGGGCGGAGCGGCGGCGGCGACCCGCTGTCGCAACTTCCGGAGGGATTCTTGCAGAGGACGAAGGAGGTGGGGATGGTGGTGCCGTCGTGGGCGCCGCAGATCGACGTGCTGGCGAGCGCAGCCACCGGGGGGTTTTTGACCCACTGCGGGTGGAACTCGACGCTGGAGAGCGTGGTTCACGGGGTGCCGATGATCGCCTGGCCGCTGTTCGCGGAGCAGAGGATGAACGCGGTGTCGCTGGTGGAGGGGGTGAAGGTGGCCCTGCGACCGGCGGCGAGTGACGACGGGATGGTGGACAGAGAGGAGATCGCGCGGGTGGTGCGGGAGCTGATGGAGGGGGAGGAGGGCAGGGAGATTCGAAGGAGAGTGAAGGGTCTGAAGGAGGCGGCGGCGGCGGCTCTGGAGGAGAAGGGCTCGTCGGCGGAGGCCATCGCCGAACTCGCGAAAAAGTGGAAGAGCTCGGCCACCGCGTAAGAAATCTAATTAGCTGACGTGTCATCGTGGGAAATTAATGTTTTGTTTTTGTTTTTAAATTGTCGTGTTTTGTTGTTTTTATTTTTTAATGATTATGAAGATAATAAAAATAATGATTTTTTTTTTGAAAATCGAAGCCAGATAAATTTTATTTTTTCGAGGCATAAAAATCAACTTCGAAATAATTTTTTTTTATAAGAACTTCGAAATAAAATTCATATGACTCAAACTGAACTTGCAAATCTATATAATTTTATATAAAGTAACCGAAAAATATATATTTTGTTGGTTGGGGGAGTAATCAAAATATTTTTAAGTTTTTAAGTAGGAGTTGGACTTAATTGGATTCCATTAGAGCAATTTTTTTAAATTGAATTGAGATTATTTTTTATTTTCTTAATATAAGAATTCATTTATGTATAATGAATATTAAATATTACATTTTTATTAAAGTTAAATGTACCGAAAAAAATAACAACTGTGTAGCAGAAAAAATAGCAGCTATCACTGGCTTAATACTATTGCTCTGTCTAATATATAATTCTAAGTAGGAGTGTCACTGTCAAAAAAAAATAGTCGTATATTTTTCACTAATTTTTAAATTTTTTAAAAGAGCATGTTTAAAAAAATTTAGGAGAATTAGTAGTGCCGAAGAACCCTAATAAAATGTATTATGTATGTGCTCGTCTTTTAATCTCATCAAAATATAACTCATAAATGTATATTAAATATTTATTAGGAAAATCTAAGTATGGATCATTGCACAAATATTATGCTAATAATGAGTTGAAATAATTTTATTATGAGCATATTAATTTTGAATCAAAAAAATGAAATCGAGTAAAATATGGGTCAATTTCAAGCGAGTTTCAAAGTTGTAAACATCAGCCCTATTATTATGCTTTTTTAAAACAAAAAATACTACTATTTAAGAAATCTCTTAAAAATGTTTATCTGTTTACAGCAAAATATATTAACACTAATAAATTTGAAAATCTACTAGAATCAAATTTAATCGGCCCACAGAAATTGTCTAACTTGTACTAGGTCCAAAACTTTAATTTAATTGTCTAATTGGTGTCAATTTTTGAAATTATTTATGAGAGATGTATAAAATTATTTTAAAAATAATGAAGATGGCATTCAATTGAAAATAATTGTGTTTATTTACAAAATTAATTTAAATAAAGTTAAAGTTACATTTAGATGAGAATATTTTTTATTAAAAATTATTTGTAATATGATGTGAAATAAATTCTTTTTAAGCATAAATTTTATCTATTTTTTATGGAAAGATAAAATCTATTTTTAGATACAAAATAATGATTTCTTTAAAAGATCTCGTTACATATATTTCTCAATAACAATATATTTTCGATCAATTAATATATCACACTTCGTCTCTATGTTGTAAAGTTCAAGGCTAATACAAGAAAATCTGTAAAATGATAAATGTAGTACTTGAATTCTTAACGAAGTTAGATTTGATTTGATTTTTATTTGTAAAAAATAAAGTTTAAAATTGAGTAATGACTTAGATATAAGTTTTAAATAAATTTAATTATTTATTTCTTGTCGATTTTTCTTGTTAATAATTGTTTTGCATGATGCAAATATCAAGAAAGATTTATTTGAAACCGGTTTTTATCAAATTTTTTTTAAATGTAAGCTTTTCAATCAAAGTTATGTTATACTGTTTTTTATAAAAAAAATTTATATGTTATATATGACAGTTAATAACTTGATTACAAAGCCAAGTTGCTCTAGCTTTTTTTCAATGAGCTTAGGAGGATTATGGTTGTTGACCAAATAAAGTCAAATATATGAATTTAACATGCAAATATATATATATATATTAGAATTATATGATTTATAATTGAGATAAAACAAACATTAATTTTTTTTGGGTATCTCTCATGATAATGAAAAGATGAGAAAGTTGTAAAGCTTATCGAAAAAGAAAATTTTAATAAAGTTATCTGTTGAGATAAAAAGGTTTAACACAATAAAAGCTAGTCGAATAGATCTAGTCTTTATTTGATAAGTCCTAAGAAGCCAATGATCGCGACTTTCAAGGAACAACAGTCGTAAAGTTACCATTAACTTTAGTCGTTTACTAGAGTTTTTCGAAAATCAATGACAACACTGATGTAAGAACAGTTTATTTGAAGCCTATAAAAACCATCAGAGGGAGTAGCTCACGAATATGCAAAAAATGAATATAAGATCTCTCTGATTCGATTGAGGAGACAAACATTTCAATTGATTTCTTAATGCCTAGCTAATTGCAGGCTAGCAACAAATATTAGCATCGCGTAAAATCTTGTAGCGTTTATAGTCAAGTAATTAATCCCGTATCGAAGAACATTATATTATTTGTCTACTTTTAAGCTAATCACTAAAAATTAAATGGGAGTAGCCATAGGTTAATGTCCACTCTTATGAAATTTCATTATGGTGTATATGTAATCTAATAATTAAGCAAACAAATTTATTTTTACATGCATAACCCTCCCTTTGCCATCGACTCACAAACAAAAACAAGAATTTTTATTCTTTCTCTGTACTCTCAGGCGGCAGGATTGCTTACAGGGACGCCGGTGGAGCTCGTGAACCGCTCCGACACGGTCCTCCTCACCGCCGACTCCATATCCGGCGAGTCCGCCCCTTTCTCGCACGCCTCCGGGATCGACGCTAGCCCTCCTCCTCCGCTCCAATGGGCTGGGTACGCGCCGTAAACCTCCTGCTCATCATCTCCATATCTGTTTGCCAGCTGGAAACTCACCGCCGCTTCCGGCGGCTTCATCCGGAACATCCGCCGGAGGAGCTTCTGCAAGGATTTCGATAGCCGGTATGCCTTCTGACTCTTCTTCCGGCCTTGCGCCACCTCCGGCTGCGGCTCTGGCGAGCTGTCAGAGAGCCGGGGCATGGAGGGACATCTGCCGGCGACTGCGGATTCGAGATGCTGTTTGAATGACCTGAGCTCGAAGGAGTCGTACAGCGCGCTGTTGCAGTCCCAAACAAGGCCGCCGCCGCCGCTGCCGCCGCCGTCGCCGCCGGTGTAATGCTTGGCGGCATCCGGAGGAGCTTGGAGCTTATCCATAAGGATGGGGGAAGGATAAGAGATAATTAAGAAGAGTGCTAAGTATGGAGAGCTGATTTGATGACGATGGCCGGAGTTGCTTTACAGGTGGTTCGCCGGAAAAGAGGACGCGTGGGCAGGAGGGAGGGGGAGATCACGTCGGCGCCACCACCGCCGCTTGATTTTTTGGGGCGAAAGCTCAAGCTCCAAAGTCCAAATAGCCAAAAAGGGAAATTATGCTCAGAACTCAAAGTTTCAGTGTAGATTTCATATAGGTCCACATTTTAAAAAATCATTTCACATAGATCTCCTCCTAGTGGCTTAGATCACTTAGGTTTTATTGTAAGAAAAAGCATTGTTCCGAATAACTATTATTGTCGTAGAAGCATTTTTAATTGAAAAAAAAAATGCTAAAAATAGAGCTATTTAATAATTGATAGAAAAAGTTTAATTTACTCGAATATTAGCGGTGTTGCATATTAATTTAAGCCTAATTCTCATTACTATATCATCTCAATTTAAGAAATAAAACAATGAAAACTTAGATAGAAAATGTTGAAAAGGAAAGGTGTTCTAAGATCAATATTGTGCAGTAGTAAATTTTTTTTGCCTATTACAATGCTCGAGCTAAAAAGACGATGGTGAAGCATTTCTCATGCTTAGTTAGTTTGGCTCGTCAAAAAATTCAATTTATATTCAGATGGATGTTGTGTGAGACACTAAAATTGGTGGTTGAGATATTCCAATTATAAATTTTTTTGTAGCAATTTTACTAAATGTAATTTTTAGTTTTAAATTGTATAAAAAGTGACTTATCTCAGCACAAAGCTATCCTAATTGCACCCACAATTATTTTATAAAAATCTTTCTATTAATTTTCTATCAATTTGGTTTAAGATATATACATACATACATACATATATATATATATAATAATATCTATCTCTCAACTTTTTCTTTTATTCTTTAAAAAAAATAAAATTCTCTTTCATTCCACTTTGCCTCCCTTAAAACCTGTTTATCAAATTTCCAAAAAAAAAAACTAAGCTTCCAAATATCATTATCTCCTCCTCGGCATCCTTTTCTCCCGTCTCTCAAACCTTTCTTTTTTTGATTCATCTTGTATCAGTATTTGCACTATTAAAAAAAGAAAAAAAAAACTAGAGAAAGTGGAAATAGTAATAAAAAAATAAAGAAATAGAACCAAGGTCGCAAAATGAAATAGATTTGAAGAACTCAGAGACCTAGAAAGAAAGGCTGGAAATAAAGATGATTAAAAATAAACTTATATGTGAATGATGGACCAAATCTCAAGGATGCATTTGTAATTTAGGCTAGCAAACAACTCATGGTTGTAATAAATGCTTAGCTTTTTAATGGTTGAAGGTTAGGTTTATGATAAGTGACTTAGATAAGGCCCTATATCTAAATTTAATATCTTAGGTAGTATTTTATTTAACTAGTTAATGTTTTTATTTAATTTGTGATATGATTACTTAATTTTTTTTACATGGTCAAGGGATAAGATTGATGATATCAATATATGCATTTCTTGTTAAGTCAAAAGTCGACTTGAACTTGTTTGATCATCTTGTTTGGTACGTCAACTCTGTTTGAAAAAGAAATTGATTTATGACAATATTATTTTCTTATTTTTTTGATAAATGATAATATTATTTTCTAAGTAATGATGTTTGTAGTGAATATAATTTGATTAACTCATTTCCCACCATATTATTCTCATACTGTAACTAAAACCTGTCACACTATATGAAATTTTGATCTGTTTATTAAATTAGTTCAAGCATGAGTTCATCCCACTTAAATGTTTTTTGTGTGAACTAAAAGCCATCACACTAAATAGTTTTAATTCGAGTTTACCTTTTAAGCATTATGTGCACCCAAATTGTATTTAACTTCCATTTATTCCTCTCTCTTATAATATGTTTCACATGATATCATATTACTAATCCTCTTCTTTTTGGTGGCTACATAGCAAATCTTATGGGAGATGAGTAAATTTACAATAAATAAGCAAATTAAGTGAGACAAATTAAGTTTTAAATAAGAATTTATTTTATATATACAGAGAGTGAGAGTATTTTAACGCTAATTATCTTATATGGGTAAATAGTAAATGACTCTCTAGTTTGGGCCTATGATCAACAAAATTCCTTGAATTTTTAGATTAATCAAATTAATTTTGAGATAAACGCATATTTGTTCTTCAACATTAATAGAAGATCCCAATAAAAGACAATTTTCTCATAATAATAGACCAATTTGATTAATAAAAAACATAAACTAATTTAGTAATTGTAGAAAATACCATGTTCATTTATTTGGTCTCTTCTTAATTAATGTCAAAAGATTAATTTAATTATTTTAGAAATTAGAAGGATTTAGTAATGCATAGGCCCAAATTACAAAGACCTAATTGTTGTTATTAACTCTAATTTTTTTAAGTGGAACAATAACACTATTTTTTTTTTGTTGAAAAACTTAGTATTAAATGTAAACACAAGTCAAAACTATATGTTTTAAGAGTCAGTAGCAATTAAATTATGTAGTTTTTAAATTAGCCAAAAGCTGAATGTTGTTCCCAAAACCTGAATGCTTATAAAGTTCAAACATTCTACCACTGATCAGTGGGAAGAACTTCTCCATTCTAGAGATAAGACAATTAGCAAGAAGAACTGATGCTGGTGGCAGCAGCAGCCAACTTGTTGTACTCATCGATTTCTCTTCTGTATGCAGCCATTTTTTCAGCTGCTCTTTCATTCCAAACCTGCTTCTCAGCTTCGCTCAATTCCTATGACATGAAAGAAGGTAAAAAATTTAGTTTTTGTTTTCACAGATATGTTTGATTATTATGTTGGATGGAATGACATAGAAGAATTCAGACCACCTTCCATTTCACTGAAATCAAAGCATTCATTGTGGAGTTGGCGGTGCCTGGCCGTTCCTGCGACAGTTGCTTCCTTTCTTCTCTGCTGAAGAGGAGAAAGGAGGAGGCAGGCTTTTTCGGCTTGTTGGGATCTCTTTTCCGTTCTTCCTTCGAATTATTCTTCGTCTCGCGATACTCCTTTGTTCAAAAATAAGAGTAAGTTTGATTGCAGCACAAACAGAAAGGTAAGATTGATTTTGAGAGTACCTTGATTAGATTCTCAGTTTTCTCCTTCTTCTTGAGCAGCTGTAGAGCCTCCTGTTTGAGAACCTTCATATGCCAATTCGCTTCCTTCTCAAGCTTCTCAGCCTCCTGCTTATCCAAGTTAAAAACATTCAAATTACCAGATTTCCTGCTCTAATTCAGAAGCTAATCAGGAAGGCTGGGAGCTTACTTCAGCCTTCTTCTTCTTGTAGAGCTCCATTTCTCTGTTGCACTCTTCTCTTTGTTTCTTCGCTCTCTGCAATAGAAGAAAAAAAGGGAATATTAACTGCATAAAAGCTATATCAAGGAAGCTGTTGGAAGCTGCAGCTAGACCTCTTCGTAGGGGGTCTTCTGTTCTTCACTCATGTTCTTCCATTCTTCACCTGCAATCTTCGCTACCTTTCAAACAGAAAAAAAGAAAAGAAAAGAAAAGGGAATTAGATTAAGATCATAAAACCCCTTAACCTTGGTCGGCTAAGCTGCACACACCTCAACAACGTTCTTCTTTTCCTCAAGAAGTGGAGCACGGCGTTCATTTGCATACAGAAAGAAAGCAGACATTGGCTGCTTAGGCTTCAATGGATCCCTTTCTTTCCTGAATTACCAAAAGAAAAACAGGATTTTAGTTTAAATCAACCAAAAAAATATCATAGATGAGAATTGGGGAAGGCTATTACTTCATTTTCTTGCCCTCTTTGTTAGTATCCTGCAATGAAATCCAGGATAAAGTCATCAGCCTCAGAATTTTGCTTAATAGAATGAAACAAGAAGGTGTATTTTCAACTTGTCTGAAATGAAGGTATTGCTCTAGTAGCTCCATGGCAGTTTTCTGCATCTGCTCTTCCTCCAAGAGCTTCATAGCCTCAGATTCACGCTTCTCCTTCCCCACTATTTGCAAGTAGGCCTCCTTTTCTTGCTGGTACTTCTGTTCGTAGGGCTTCTTCTCATCGGCGCTGAGATTCTTCCATTTGGATCCAAGAATGCTTGAAATTTCTTTAAAATTGGCTTCCGGTTGATCCTTTTTCACCTAGATAAGAGAAGGTTTAAAACAGAAGCTAAAGAACATCAAAACCTATAAAGCTTTCTCCTTTACCTCGTTCCACTGATCCTTGCACCACATAACATATGCTGGAGAAGGGTTTTTCTTCTTGAGGCAATTCTTGATCTTCTTCTTCTTCTTCTTCTTCTTATTTTCCTTATCGTTCTGCTCTTTCTCCCTCAGATACTTAACCATGGGAAGGGTCTGGAAATAAAAGAGGGGCAAACAAATTCATAGGGAATGAGGATGAACGATTTTGATCTTACTGATGAAAGTTATAAGTACCAAGATTGGGTTAAACTCCTTCATCTTCTTCAACCTCTTGAGCTCCTCCTGGAGTTTCTGCTGCTCCTCATCCTTTTGCTTGAGCACTTCATCCCTCTGTTTGAGAAGCTCCTCGGTCTTCTCCTTCTCAAGGTGGAGCTGCTTGATCCATCCCCGCAGCTCCTCCAACTGAAGGGAGAGAGATTTCTCCTTCGGAACCAAGTTTTTCTTAGACTGTTCGGGCGATATGAGAACGGAGACAACATCGCAGTTCTCCTTCGCTACGTCGGTGGAGGAGTTCTTCGCCACCGAGATGTTGGCATCATTCGCTGTGAGGATCCTCAGGGCCTTCCGATTCTTCCCTTTCTTGTCGATCACTTCAGCCTCCATGTCTTCTAGCACATGAGAGAGAGAGAGAGAGAGAGAGAGAGAGAGAGAGGCTGAAGGGCGGGGGAATGTGGAACTATAAAGGAAAACCTAACGGTAAAATTTTTCAAAATTCAAATGAGATTCATATAAAAAAGGCTCGTAGGATGGTTCGAGAGCTGGATCAGCCGCCCCTGGGCTGCTAGCTCTGCAGAGTTAGCCGTTGGCACTTCATCTGTGCTTGTGTGACCGTAAGATCTACAATGGACGGTTATGATCGCATATGATGATTATTATTTTTAGTATTACTTTTTTTTGATATCATATTTAGTATATACTTTAGCACATATTTAGGCTTGAAGAAAGAAAAAAAAGTCATATTTCAATATCAGGCTTTTAAGTTTAACTACGTCAAAAATTTAGGAACACGAGCTTGGGCTTTATAAATATAGTACATATAATTTGTTACGACAAAATCTACTAACACATTCTTATCTGGACGGAATAGGTGGCTCGACTACATTTATGAATGAGCTTGGCTGTACGGCTCAGTCCAAATACATGAGCTCGGGCTTAATTATAATTTTATAAATTCAGCTAGTCATTAATTCTATAAATATATAATTATAAATTATATATTTTAATTAAGTTAAAAAATCTAGATATTCTCTCGTTTAAGTAGAGAAAAAAATTTAATCTTTGAGAAATAAGTGAGTAATTTTTTTTTTAAAAAGAGAAATATTTTTATTTAATTATGAAAAATAAACTAGTAGAATTTTTTTTATGAATAACATATATAAATTCGTATATATATAGTTATGTAGTTATATATTGTTATATTTGAAGCTGAGATAAGCTTAAAAGTTTTAGTTTTATTTATTTATTTATTTATTTATTTTGAAGAAGAATTTAATGTATTAGTACATCTATGTATTGATTAGGAAAGCCTTTTCGCTACACAACTTAATATATTACTTGAGGGAGTTTTAAGTTAATCCATTAAATTATCCAATGATTATGAATTTTATTTATTATGAAAACAATAAAATTTAAAAATATTTAGCTCAATATTATTTTAATATTATATTATAATATTAAATACTTTGATATTTAAATATAAATTTTTAGTAATAATTTCATAAATTTTTAAAAATTATTTATATTATCAAACTAAATAATTACTATCTTTTAATACATAATATAATATTAAATTAAATACAATTTTGAACTAATTATCCCCTAATATAATTATATAAATGCAAAGTGCACTCTAAAAATCAGCAATTCAAAATTTTAAACTATTTTAACGTCACTTTGCAACTTTTTAAAGTATAAAATACTAAAACAAGATATATATTTTAAATTTAAATATATACATATATATATATTATATATAATTTTAAATATTACACTTTTATTTAAATATATACATCATCAAATAAAATAATGTTTAACATTTTTTTGATACATAGATAATCTTGCCTAAAATTTAAACTACAAATTGCCAAAAACTCACTTTTTGAAAATACACTTTGCATTGTAGCCTAAAATTCATTTAAAATTTCAAATAAAATTAATAATGTATAAAATTTATATAAAAATTGACTTTAACTATCGTAGTTTCTTTAAATTGTGAGAAACTACAAAATATTTTTTTTTATTATTATTTGAATAAAAAAACATGTCCTTTTTGAGTTAACACGGAATTTCATTTTGCAAGATGAAATATAAAAAAATAAATAAATGACTGATACATAAATATATAAATATTTTTGGCTAGTTCTTTGGATCAGAAAATCAACAACAATCAATTAATAACTCAAAAGATCAGCATCTCTGTTGTTTTTCATCATCCAAGAAAAAAAGAAAATTATAAAAATATGTTTTTAAAGATAAAAAAAAGTGTTTTCCTTAAATCCTAAGTAAACTCTAATTTACAAATAAATTTGTATCATATGCTACATATATCCAATAACAAAACCTAATTTTATTTTATATCAACACAAATTTCAAGATAACATACAAATCTCATTATAACAGACTAATTACTTTTATTTTTCATTATATATATCTAAAAAAATCACCCTAAGACCCTATTTGACGCGAGGACCAAAACATGATCAAAATAGTACTAGTTTAAATAATAATAATAATAATAATAAATAAATTATTTAATTATTCTACACAAATTTTAATATAAAAAATAATATTTTACTTCACATACTCAATAATTTTTAATAAAAATATAAACTTTATTTCACATTTTAGATCAAATTACTCGATTTGAATATTTTGGTCTAGAATGTGAAATAAAGTTGATATTTTTATTTTAAATTGTTGAGTATATAAAGTAAAACAATATTTTTTATATTTGAATTTGTGTAAAATAATTTAAAATATTTATATATTATTATTGTTGTTTTTTAAATTAGAACTATTTTAGTCCTGTTTTGATCCTCGCGCCAAACAGGGCCTAAAACATGCTTATTCATCAAAGCTATTGATCAAATGTTAATGGAAGAGAAAGAAGAAAGAAAACCAACATTCAGATAGACTGGATGAAGACCAAGATTGAAAAATTTTCGACGGCAATTCCCGAAGTTTGAGTTTCAAAAGCAGAAACTACGAATAAAACTATATAACCATTAGCCTAAAGTTTTCCCTTCATCAAATTCTAGTTTTGTTTCTGCATAGCTACTAGTTATTGGGAATCAGTTTTATTTACCTCTCAACTGCGTCATGATCTTCAGATCTGGAGAGCATCTGCAATGGAGCTGGCAAGGCTCAGCACCTCAAATGGGGGCTTATCAGCAATGGCTTTAACAGTAAGTGGGCAAGAATCAGTTATCCAGAAAAAGGCGAAGCGGCTCGTGTGATCCTCTGAAATGAAGTAACGCATATGTTTTTATCATATTTGAATTAGTGTATGACAGCGAAGAGGCGCGAGATGGGGGAATTCAGAAGATTACCGGCACTATTTCGCAAAAAACGCTCCCAAGATTTCTCGGGGAAGACACCATGGGTGACATAGGCACTAACTTTAGAAGCACCATGAGAAGCCAAAACCTTCTGCATATGTACTAGCAGTTATGATTTGCCTAAGATCTGAGCATGTCAATTTTGCATGAAACAATAACTAGTACTTGAAATGAGTTAAGCTTCTATCTACACATTTATAATCAGTATCTAGATTTCATGTCATACTTAAACAGAAGAAACACTGATGTAGAACAGATGACTGAAAGAAGAAACATAATTTGGTCTAACTAGATTAATTTGGTCATTCTTTTAGTTTTAGATTCATATTTTAAAGATAGCCTTTATAATTCATTTGGTATAACTATGACAATCCTCGCTACCCTAATTGTCAATTTTTGATGTTTAACACCCCTTAAAAAATCAAACAAACCTCGCCTCTCTCCATTAAAATTAGAGTGACATCAACATATTATTTTAAAGAGATGATTTTATAATTTTTCACAATGTTGTCTAAACATATAATGAAATTAAATAATTAATTTCTCTAAATAACATGACATCTCGTTACAATAAATTTGAATCAAATGCCCCCTAATTCAGGTAAAGTGGAACTAGAAGAAAGGAAAGGATAAGAAAATGAGAGGGAATTGCTCGAAAGTAACATCTTTTTCAATTTATCAAAATCAAAGGAAATGCAACAATTAGGCAATGTATAGAGAGAACTCTTAAAAGAAAATGGAAATTGCCAAAACATTAGAAAAGGACAAGAGGAAGAAATTACATCGAAACTAAACATAAAGAAGGCAAAAGAAATTCAGAAGATACTAATACAAAGAAAAGAAAATATAAAGCCCTTAAAACAATATTAAAACATAGGAGAGAAACTATTCTAATCATTCTTCTACAGCATCTATATAACATGCGTGGAGTAAGATATCCAAAGATTGAAATATCCCTCGGAAAGGAATCATTACCTGGCATTCGATAAGAGTGCCACCTGATTGCACAAGATCATCAACGATGACAACGTGTCGCCCCACAGGATTTCCTTCTTTAATTCGAACTATACGCTTATCACCTTCACGAAACTTTGAGCAAACAATCTGCCATCGAATTTGTAAAAGCTATAGGTTAGTGCAAGTCAGGTTCACCGTACCTCATGTTCCAGGAGCTTCAGAAACATGCTAACCATGGGAAAATGCTGTAACTGCTTGTGAAACCTCTTCCATGCTCCATCATCTGGGAATGCTATTGTTATCTATGGAAAGTTTTAAGAAATGAACTTAAAACTTGAAATAAAACAAAATATATCAGCAAAAATAAAGGTAAAATCAATAATGCAGAGGCATAAAAGTAGTAAGAAAATAAAATACATGCATCAAATTACATTTCAATAACATCATAGTAATACATTTCAATAAAATCATTTCAATAACATTGACAGATACTGATACTCACTGAGACTATATATATCTAATAAGCCACATGGTGTATCATTTTTCTTTTAAAAACTCAATACTTATTCGAAACTTACCTAATACTTCCTAATACTTCTAATAAGAGAAAAGATATTAAATCAATCAGATTTGCCTACCTGATGAAAACTAAAAAGAGCTTATACATATAAAAATGACAACTCATGCTTGGACCAGATGATTAACAATAGAAGAGAGACACAACGAGTTCACATAAAGAGCTTGCACGATAGAGTTCCAGTAGTAAAAAAAAATCTAGTATCCGCAAGTTGTTACAATTTTTTATTTTAGTTGAGTCTTTTTTGCGGTCTTACAAACACCAGTGATGTCACTGCTTTTTCTCCGCTTCCATTGGACGTAGATCATACTTTTTCTTTACCTCAATCGAATTAATGTAGAAAGAATAAGAATTTGATCTTTTTTATTTTATTTATTTATTCAGGGAGTCAAAAACTCAGAGATAGAAGGACATACATCTACTTTGATTACATCAAAATTATTAAATTTTGGTCACAATAATTGCATTATTCATT
Source organism: Apostasia shenzhenica (assembly GCA_002786265.1). NCBI lineage: Eukaryota > Viridiplantae > Streptophyta > Magnoliopsida > Asparagales > Orchidaceae > Apostasia > Apostasia shenzhenica. The sequence goes on from KZ451986.1 coordinate 258,730, forward strand.
AATTTTATCTCATTTGCATTAATCTAAATCAGTTTGTTAAGGTTTAATTTGAAATTGAACATGATCTACAGATATAGATTTAACTCTTTATCACACATATGTTATGACATGTTTAAAAATAATTAAACATAAGGTATGTCATTATTCTAAATTTAAATTTTTTTGAAATTCAATAGTCATTAAAATATGTTTAAATTTTTTTCAAGTTTGATTATCCATAATATTATTCTTAATAGTATCAAAAATACTTGAGAGTATAAAAGTATAATTAATTTTAACAAAGTTCAAAGAAATCTTTTTGAGATTCATATCAATAAGAAATATAAATCATTTTTGTGTGCTATATGAGCTATATATTAAATATAAGAATACTACACATTATATACTCATATGCGTATGAATATATATAACTACTGCACCCTGAAATATTCATGTCATGCTTTTTAAAAATCTATCATATAGTTATATCTATATCATATCGTATCAAATCTATATCATTGCATCATACCTGTGCATCATATATAATAATATGACATGTAATGCAAGACATATAACAATTCATACATTGTCAGCATCAGAGAGCTGACGGAGTCGTTGCAATAGAAGAGGGATACCAGTTTCGAAGCAGGGCAAAACATCGTCTCCAAAATAAAACCTTTCCTGCAATGTTCAATTTGTTCATGATAATGGTAATTAGTTTAGCTGAGATATAGACATATCCTATATAATTAAACAAAGCCTTTTAAAAGCTGTACAAAAAATGTAGTAGTTCAATATAGAGGCCCCATGATCGAAAAAGGAAAAGGAAAATCAAGAGTAGAAGGTACTACATTTAGAATATTGATCAGAGCTTATAATAGTGTAAGAAAAAATATAAACTATTTAACCAGCCTATAACTTCCGTTACGATTACAACCTCCAAGACATTGCTCGAAAATGAGAACATGCTATTTAAGTATTATGTAGTCAAGCCAACTTAGTATGATGACCAAGGTACAAAGGCAAAGATTGTAAATATTTCCTTTACATCAATTATGTATATCATGTGAATGATAAAGTTAAAAAAGCTTAGGCCACGCTCATTGAATAATTTCAAGGACCTTGAAGAAAAAAGCATACTAAAAAATTACCGAAAGCTATTTAATACACTATAAATTAGGATTAGCAAGATGCCTAAGAAATTTAAGAATCCAGCATCTATGATTCTCAGAAGCAAACCTTAACGTGCAAAGAAAAGATGTAGGTATCAAAATCATGTACATGAGAATAATGATAGTAAAACATTATGAAGAAATGAATTCAAAGTTCACAAAAATAAATTTCTAAGGGGTGCGTGTGGGAAGGTGGAGGATTGTGAGTGGGGGAGGAATACAGATAGCACAAAGAAATGTCATATCTGTGATAACTTTGAGGAGGCAACATATCAATAATGTTAGATATGTTTCTTAACAAAAGAATATATTGGAAATATTGTCAGCTTGAAGAGTCTAGTTAAACAATATTGTGTTGACAACTATTCAAACATTCACAGTTCTAATTGATGGTACCGAAAAAGAATTTCAAATGAAACTTTCTTGTGCTAATAGACTTACTTGTAAAGCGTGTATATCATAGATAACCAAACTAGTTGGACCACCTCTGGATTTGGGTATCATTGACAATATTCGAGCCATAGTGAATGCAGTTGCAACATCCCCTTCTTCTTCCATTCGTTCAAAAGAGCCAGTAGGGAAGAAAGGCAAAACCAAAGTAAATGAACAAATAAATAGTTTCGGTAAAGCAAATATTGCAGATATTTGCTCAAAAATGACAGCTGGAGAGCTGAACGATGCTAAAAATGCAACATGCTGCCCTCTGATATCTTGTGCATCGTTGATAAAAAGATTGGGAAAACCATCATCAAAGTTTCTGAAAAAGGAACAGAGACATCAAAAGTTTTCTCAGTTAATGCGGAAGAAAAATCATCTGATTCTTGCATTGTCAATGCACAAATACTTTACATGATGATGAACTTTCAATGCAATTTGTTGTGCGTTTCAACTGGAATTGTTATGGTGGCCTTAAAAGGAATAAAGCTGATCATAAATTGTTGGTTGATTCTCCAATCTCCAATAGTCCAAGCAGGAAAGGTTCAATGAGAATTTATTCAAAACCAAATTTTGTTGTGGTTTGGAAGGAAGACAAAAAAGTAAAGCAGGTGGAATCTAAAATTCTCTCAAATGTTAAACCAATAAAACAACATAGATGAAAAAAAAACAATCAACTTTTAATGCTTCTCGAATGCTAAGTTTTTTTTTTTCTTTGGTAGCATGAATCCTAAGCTTAAAAATAAGAGAGTGAGCCTCATTCGGTGTTGCATGCTTCCTAGGACTATATATCTACTTTTGATTCTAATGAACAAATTAAAAACTCAATGACCAGCATACCAGCAATACTCTACCATATTTGGCGAGCATAGAACATGAACATACATTGAAGGCTCATTCGGTCAGCAGAGACCATAATAACTATCATTCACTCATCTCATTTCAACCTGGGAAACTAGGATCCCACAAGTCCTTGTGGTTGGGTTACCCCTCTTCTTCCCATAGAATTCCCCCACCATTAGATTGGATCAAAGTGAACTTTGATAGCGTGGTGAAATTAAATAATGCCACAGGCGCATAAGCAGTAGTTAGAGATTAGGATGGCAACCTCCTCTGGGCGGTTAGCATCAAACTCTTTACCAATCGAAGGAGCTTGTGAGGCGGCCAAGATCACGAAAGGATGGAGGACACTGTAAATGGCATCTGCATGCAGGGAGACTCATCCATCGCCATAGTCAACATTTTGTAGGCTTCTATAGGAGCTCCAACTTGACATTATTTTGCTAATATTTTTGATGCTTTGAGTGCCTTCAGGGCCAATAAGGCTATAACTCACATGCACAGACCCACCAATAAGATAGCTAATTTCCTTGCTTCTTTTATTGCATACCACAATGTAATGTAAGAGAGGAGAATATTCTTCCTATATAATTTTTGCACAGTCCTTGCTGAGGATCAGAGATAAGTTATACTTGATGTCTTGCTTTCTTTTTGTGAGTTTTGCAATGACATCCCAACCGATCTTCGGAAAACATTCAGTCACAATTCGTATAAAATATAACTTGTGAATTTTCCCAAACTGAACATTAAAAAATGGGTCATCCCAATATCTGCTTCTTCATAAGCATCAAGCTTAAGGTGGTGGAGCCGTATCAATCCTGGTGAAGAAAAGATCCAAATACCTTAGGTTAAGTCAAAATTTAGTGTCAAATCTCACTAAATATGGTGTTTTTTTGCTTCGATGGAAAGATTATCTGAGCTGACATGGATAATCTTTAAACTTGTTCAAACCCCACGGATTCTGGATAACAAACAATATTTTAGGCCGCTAGATGTTTTACATCATCCCTCAGAACAAATATTAGGCCTTTGCATACAAAACAGGAATTTGCAACTCCTGATTCAGTCCCTCAAGATCAAAGCTAATCCATAATACTACAGTTCTGCTTAAGTAGAACGATCTCAAACCAAATTGCTCCTAGAAATGACTGGAAAAAAGGAACTACAAAATCAGATCGTAACTCGTAAGCTACCAAAATAGGTTAATAAACAAATCATTAAGAGTCAAATAGCGAACCCAAGACAAAGATTCATTATTCTAACTAAAAAAGGTAAAGAAAATGAACGAAACCCAATAAAACATTGTTTCTAGGTCATAACAAGTGGTGAGCTATAACAAATACATAACTTCGAGTAATCCGTTTACACAGAATTCAAATTAATCAGATAGAAAACACATAATTAGAAGAGTATCAGGAAAAAAAAAAAAAAAACTCAAAAGAGTAGCAGACCTCCAAGCGATGGAACGAAGTTGAATGACTTCCGATTGCTGCGCGACTTTGCGAGCGAGCTCCTCCGCTTCTGCGCAGTAGAATAGGTTGATTGTCTTCTTGCTTCTCTTCTCCATTGCCATTCACTAGGTCTTCGATCCTGCCCAGCCTCTCCGACGCCTCTCTCTCTCTCTCTTCACGTCCACTCCTCAATCGGACTGTCGAGCACTCATCCGCTCTTTTTCCGAGAATCATCCGCCACCTCGCCAGGCTGAAATAATAATATAAATAAATACAATAAAGGGCACATTATACCTAAATCTCTATTTAAGCTTATTTGACCCAAGAATATTTTGGTCTGCCCAGAATTAAAATGATATTACATTAAATAATAATAATAAATAAATAAATTTTATTATATACTATATAAATTTTAATATAAAAATTTTATTTTATTTTATTTATTTAATTATTTTAATAAAATTATCAATTTTATCCTATATTTTAGGTTAGAATATTTTATTTAATAAAAATATGAAATAAAGTTAATAATTTTATTGAAAATAATTCAGTATATAAAATAAAATAAATTTTTTATATTAAAATTTATATAGTATATAATAAAAATTTATTTTAATTATTATTATTATTATTATTTTAATCAAGTACTATTTTGATTTTTACTCAAACTTCTAATTTAATTCTTAATATCATATAAATTTATAATTTTAAAAAATTAAAATTTGAGATCTAATTTTACAAAAACCATCAATTAAATTTTTTTTTTTATTTTAAATTTTTATGAGAATGATCAAATTGTCTTCTCTCTCTCCCCACTTCCCTCTCTCTCTCTTGATCTTCAAAGCTCTCTCTTTATTTCTCTAGAGTGTAAATCTAAAGAGATAGAGGGGAAAATTGGTGATAGCTTTGTTGATAACTGTGAGAATTGGAGGGAGGGAGGGAGAGAGAAGAGAAAGAAAGGGCAATTTGATTATTTTTTAAAAATTTAATAGTAAAAAATAAAATGATATGATTTTTTAAAATTAAAAAATTAATTATTAATTTTTTAAAATTATAGATTTATATGATATTTAGCTTTATCTGTTTAGCCCCAAAATCAACTAAAATAAAATAAAAAATCACCTGAAGATGCAAAATTAGCTAAAATAGAATAAATGAAAAAAGTAAAAATTGTTTTACATGAAGAATGATTAGCTGATGGAAAAATCTATTAGGTTATTAGCAATGTTATTCTTCATGAAATTAATATCAAAGTTCCAAAGGAAATAAAAAATAATAAAAGTATTACTTTTAAAGTAAATATTATAGTCCTAATATTTAGAAGTAATATTAAGTTGATATATAATTTCAAAACTTTTTAAATAAAATTCTTAAGATTAATATTAATATTTAAATCAAATTTTTTTACTTAATTTGATATATATATATATATATATATTTAAATAAAATTTATATTTAAATTAAATATTTAAATACAAAAAAATAAAAAATATCCTCTCTTTCAACATATTGTCAGTCTCCTGCTGCCACACTCGTGTGCAACATTAACATGATAATATCACTAAATTATTACGCACGCTATAGCAACTAATTTTTCCTGAGATGCAAGGTAAAAAAGAAGTTATTTTTATCATTTTATATTAAAATATTAAATTTAAATATAAATTATATTTTGAGAAAATAAAAAAATAACAAATTAAATAAAATGAACCAGATCTAAATTTTAATATTAATCTCAAGGGTGTCATTAAAAATTTTTAAAATTATAAATTTATTTAATATTACCTCTAAAATTTAAGAACCTAAATAATATTTACCCTACTTTTTTTACATCAATTTACAGCAATATTTTATGCTAGATCACATATTCAAAATAAACCTGACTGAAAGATAAATCTTTATTATTTATTATTTTGACTGATTATAAAGCATTTATTTAATATTTTATAGACTTGGAATTTAAAAACTATAATCTTATTTAGTGCTTGAAAATCTGACTTAAAGCCTAGATTAATTAAACAAATGCAGCCACGCTTTGAATTAAATGTTTTACTTACTGATAGATCCACATGGCATTTGAAAAATTATTTTAAAAAAGAACATACACTTCAACTAAAGCATAAAAATATCGATCAGATTCAACTTGTCATATAACTCAGAGAAACATTATATTTAAAAAAAAATAAGACTTTTGCAGCATTGAGCAGAACTAAGCTAGTTACTTGATCCAAGTTCTAGATTATATGAGCTACAGACATTTTTGGGGCCTGAGAAAAAGGGCATTGTGTGTGTAATTAAATCTCTACTTAACAAGCACATCAAAACTCTAGATTTTTTTTTTTTTGTTTTGCCAAACTTTTGTTATATCTACATCTGCATAACATATCTGAGAAGGGAATGGGAAGGAGCATCAAACAGCAAATGGAAGCAGCATAAATCTCCCTCATTACATGTTGTAGAGAGTTGGAACATGCCTTCTTCTCCAGTTTTATTCAATTTCAGCAGTCAATTTCTCAGCATTCATCATCTTTACCATTTCCTTCACCATCGTTTCATAATTACCAAGCTTTGCTTCCAGATTTTCCTCCTCCAGCACCCTCATTTTCAGCATGTTTTCCTTCTCTTCCAACATCAAAACTTTAGTCTCTAAAGCAATGGATTCTTCCATCAACTCGCAGTATCCATCCACCTGCTTGTTCCACTTGGAACGAAATGCTTCAAAATTGCTTCTTTCAGCTTGAAGTTCTTTGGCACAAGCTGTGAGCCGGCTTTCCATAGCCCTAAACTTCATTTCCACAAAGGAACTAATATTACTAACTCTGCTCTCCATTTTCGCCAGAGTCTCCTTCCACAGGCCCTGCTGATATCGAAAGGTTTTGAGCTTTTCATTGTACTCTTTAAGTGAATCATCCACTAGCTTATCCATCATGTGTTTTTCCCTTGTTAAATCATCACGAGCAGTTCTGAATTTCACAAACGATTCGTGGTGCTGATCGTAGAGTAGTTTGAGCTCGCATTCCAGCTCCAATTTTTCTGCTCTATACCCAGTGATCTCCTCAGATGATGAAAATCCCTTATCATCAATTTGAAGCTGTGCTACAGAAATCTCAGCTTGCTTTCTTGCTATTTCTTGCTGTAAATGTAAGTTATCTTCCTTCACAATCTCTAGTTCTTGCTTACTGAAAGATAGCTGTTTGAAGAGCCACAAGAGACTTCCTGGTAGATCTAAAATTTTGTTTATTTGGCTTGTAGGTGAAGGTTTGGCTAAAAGTTCCTCGAAGAGCTCCAAATCTCCAGAATCCAGCGAGGAATTTAGTACCTGGAGATATTCTACGTCCATGCTGAGATTTTTTATGTGCTGTTGTTTATTATACAACGGTGATCCCTTTGCTCGAGATACATTAGCATCAATGGGAATATTTTCTGCTAGTGTTCCTAGGTGCTCTTCTCCCATGTCAAGATTTTCATTTACCTTTAAATCAGTCAACTGCCTTTCTGAAGTTTTAGATTCCTTGTTAAGTTCGAAAACATTTTCTTCTTCTTGTCCCTCACAATTGACATCTTCAGCCTCATTCGAAGCTAGACTTTTCATTTCTAGCAAAATCAAAGGTGCTTGGTTTACACCATTAGCTTGCTCATTTTCGAATCTGGGAATTGAATTGTCAGTCCTGCTTTGTAATATGAAGCCATTTTCAGTACTGGAGCTCTCACTTTGTATTAGTGAATCCCCCAAAGATTCTGTCCATATATTGAAATCCTTTTCAAATATTTCAAGCTCCTTTGCTTTCATTATAGATATATCTTCTTCAAACATCTTTCCTCTTCTCTGTATATCTGCAACCATCTCCTCAAAATTTATTTTTCTTTTACAATCACCTGAAACCAAAGCACTTATCTTTTTCTTCTCATCCACAGCAAATTTCAGAATATTCTCAAAGACTTGTGCTTTTGAGCTTACAATCCTAGGTGGAAGAATAGGGGCATCGCCCTTCCTGGCTTCTCTCACAGCTTTCCCATTTTCTTCTTCAGCAACAAGGTGATCCTCATTCGGAGCCTCTGTATCAGCTGCAGCGCATTCTTGCTCTTCACCTTCTTTCGTGTCAATGTGCAGACAATGCTCTGAGTTATCTCTGAGAATGATACCAGCAGGATTTTCAGCATAGAGGAGATTTATAAGGAATAAGTAGTAAACAGAAGGACAAAAAGAGATCGCTATAGACTAATGAAAACAAAAGGGCTTCATAAAAGAACAGGAAAAGACGAAGTTCCTTTCCTGCCAGTTACTTCCAATCAAACAACGGAAATTAATAAACATTATGTCACTGTGTTTATAAGACGAAATTGAGACGGAAGAAAGAAGAAAAGCAAGGAATATTTAACATTGTTCGGAGGATTTCACCAACATCCAGTCACATTGAGTTATTTCAAGGTACAATATTGCAATGGAGGTTAACACGTCTAATTTAATAGTGGAGTGTACGACGAGCAATATAAAAATATTATCATCTCTGTTAGCTCAATGAAGTGGGGTGTTTCTTTGACAAAGATGAAGGCGTTGTGGAAGTGCTAATAAGCTAAGAGAATAGAAGTTAACAACCATTGAAAATTAAATAAAATGTCCTATGTTGAAACCATTGTAGGAAAAGCTACGAAGAACAAGAAGGAGAAGCTTTACTTGTTCTTCAAAAGAATACATAGAAGTTACAAGAGGACTAAGAGCAGCGCTTGCAAAATCCTAAGCTAGTCCTTTAGGTAGAGCAATAGTAGGCAAAAGTAGTAACTACATAATAATACTTGATCTGGCTAAGGCACTGCCATTCTTCTAAAACGATACTTGATCTTCAAACAATACCCATACCTTCTCACAAGGTATGACTATTTTAGAATTTTCTCTTACGACCCTTGTTCAAACAGACTAATTAATTTTTTATTTTGATTTTATTTCTAATCATTTGATTACAATGAATCTCTAGGATTTAAAATATTTAAATGAATAAATACATGGACGCCTAAGGTTTTGACTTAAAGATTAAAATTTACTTAAAATTTGGAATGACTTTGACTCGGATCAAGTTTGAATTAACAACTAACGAACTAGGATTACCTTAGATCAAGATCAGATTGAATGCTCATTGTCCAAACCTTAGATCAAACCAAGATGAACTTTTAATTTAATCTTGAGACAATATCAGATATCTCAAAATCCATGTGACTGCTTGTCGACGCTGTCGTCCATGATTCATCATATCCTGCTGACGATGTTCACTATGACCTCATTTTATTGAAGTATGTGTTAACTGTATGAGAGAGGAGGCTTTGCTAGCAAGTAGTGCCAAGGATGTCCGTAGGCAATGGTGAGAAAGGAAGAGACCATGAGCTGGGAGAATAGGAGAAGAGAGGGTGCAAGGAAGTAAAGTACACCAAAATTTAGGTGGTAATAAGAGACTCTCTTACATCTACCTGCCAAACCAGTCCAAGTTCTCTTATGTAAAGAATGAACCCTTTGATGGGCGAATACAATTTAGTAAAAGAAGAAGAATGGAAGAGTATACAAGTTGTGAACCCCCCTCTCACAAGATGAGTCTTGAAATTGTCCTTCTATTAGACACCGATCACTTTTTTTTTTACTTTAATCAAACTCATATTATGAAAATGATAGAATTTTGGTTTTTTTTATTTTGTTTATTTATTTAGTTAAGACTCAGAGAAAGAAGAGCATATATCTACTTTAACTAGATTAGTATATATGAGTTTATGTCACATTGTCTATGTTATTTTCAATTATATGTCGTTTGCATTGAGCTAATTAATTTAGGTTGGATTTAAATTAAAATTAAACTAATTTACTGATGTATATTTAAACTCTCATCTCATTTAGATGATCTGTGATAGGTTGAAAATAATTAAATAAATTTAAAAATATTATTTTAATTTAAAATCTTTTAAACTTAATAGTTGTTGAAGGATATTTTTATTTTTTGTATTTCAATTGTCTATAATATTTTTTTAGTGATATTAATAATGTTTAAAAAAATATAATTAATTTGAAAAAAATTTAAAAGATATTTTTGAAAATTATTACAACAAAATGTATAAATTATTATAATCTACTATAGATTTATATCATAAATATGAGAATATGACGTATTATACATAAATATAACAGTCGTATCCTGACGTATCCGTATCTTACCTTTTTAAGTTTGACATATCATCGTATCCGTATCGCCGTATCGTACTCGTGCTTCATAGCTTAATACACTACGCATAAGAAGCCACATTGGACTAACTTGTCACTCTTCAATATTCTCCGGTGTCCAGGCAAAAACCGTCAGTAATTTATTGATCGCTTCCAAAAGGCTTACACGGAATCACATTAATGCCAAAAAAGAAGAGCCATTACATCCCCCACTAGGGGATTCAAGCAAGCTCTTCTTTCAAGTATCTCACTTACTGAGAGGCGGAAAACATCCATGAGACCATAAACAACCCTCAAGAGTTTACAAATAAGAATTTTGCTGTATCCAAAAGAACTGCAATGGTTCCCCCAGGAAGCTTACCTAAAAAAGTTCGCTTGCAAAGAAACACCACTCAAAATCCACGAAATGACCTTAGTCAGCTAAAGATGCCTAGGCAAAAATTTCTTTATATGTAATATAAAACACAACTTCACACGACCGATAATGGAGGTGTTTGCAGCAGCACACAAAGAATGGCATATTAGCTTACCCCCCTAGTAGGAACTGGCCTTCTTTAGGGATTACGATCATAAAACTTAGAATTGTTGGCATTATTGTACAATCCTCAACAACTAAATGGATAACTCCAATAATATTGCCTCTAGTGCAACTAGCAAGGCCACAAAACAAGGGAGCAGGCTCGCCATCCACTGCACCATCCAGCGCACAAACTATCCAATGGAGGAAGGAACACACCCAACAGAGATCGTGGAGAGACCTTAAACTATTGGTCGGACCATCCGATCATATGATCATTACCGTTCAATACGATTGTAATTGCACCCTATTTTCAAGCTGAACTTGTTGCATTGATTTCTTTATAAATACCTCTTATAGGTCCAGATCTAAAAAGATCTTGTCATAACAAAAAAATTTAGGATTTGAGAGTAGAATGATCTTTTGAAATCTATTTGGTAAGACTTTTGAAGAATAATGAATTTTCTCACAGTGAGACCGTGGTTTTTCCCAAAATTTGGGGTTTCTATGTAGATTCTTATTGTTCATTTTTTTCATGTATTATTATCTGATTTTGCATTGAGGTTTTTTGTCTTGTTGTGATTTCGATATACATTTCAGCTACGCTATATGGAATCTATCTTTGATCTTGCTTATTTAGTTCAATTCCTAATAGAGAAACGTTCCTAGGGCAGAACAATTGTTCAATAAGTCAAACAGTCCTCCCTTAGTCTACTCTGTGTTGAAGAATTGCAAGTCAAGAAATCTTCAAATACAACTCGCATTCAACAAGTCTCTCAACAAAGCTCAATCTGAATATCAAATCGAGTTCCCACTAACAAGAAGATTCAAGTAAGTAGTTTTATGACCAGAATTCTACATATTTTCTTTATTTTTGAAAGAAATCTCAAATGTTTTGTCACAGAAGCAGATATGACACAAAACCACTTATTCTAAAGTGGTAAAAAAACCCCTCAGAAAACATTATTCAACATTCTATGAAAGCAGACGACAATGAAAAGTGCCCCCAAAACTGAAGCTGAGAGCTAAGGCGCCACGATTCTCACTCGAAACTGCCTCAAGCAACCCAAAAAATGCCCAAGAATGGGGACTGAAAGGAGAGAAAGGCACGACGGGAGCGGCAATTAGATCGAAAGCAAGAAAGACGAGGGACATACATGCAACTTCCTGCTTCCTTCCGCATGAGAGATTAAGCATACAAAACGAAGGATGAAAGGAGATCTGGTATCGCTGCTGGAACCGATAAAGAAGAAACTCACCTCGATTTAGCTCGATTCTGCCTCTGCTCCATTGCGATTCTTTCTATGGAGGAAATCGCAAGCTGCTCAAGAAGAACGAGGAGGGTTTTTTTTTTTTAAAAACTTAATGAGTTAATTATATTAAAATGAAATAAAAATAATTAATTTATTAAGATTTGAATTAAATATTATTTAATATTCGAATTTATCTAAAATTAAATATAAAATAATTTTTAAATAAAATAAAATTTTTTAGCTACAGATAAAATGCTTGTTTTAGTTATTGCTAAAAACTTCTTTTTATTAAATAGAATCTAAAATTTGATTTTCACATAAATTAGAATTATTAATTTTAATAATTTTTTAGTATTAAAAGTTTTTTATAATTTTGATAGAATATATATATACCATGAATATGAAAATTTTGATGAAAAAATTAATGAATTTTGAATCAATTTTAATATAAATTGAAATAAAATTAAGAAAACTGGTGGATTTTGACAAAACTTCAAATTTTAATCAGAGTCATAAGTCATGCATTATTTAGTTAGGATATGAGATTACTTTTTATTAGTGAACATGAGATAATTACTTATGAGCACAATTCAGAGATTAATATATATATATATATATATTTTATATCTAAATCATAAATATTCAGTTTGAAATGTTAATACATAGGGGCATTTACTTACATGTCATAAATTAATTTAAATACTACATGTTAAATATCTCAAATATTAATTTTACTGACGTACCACTTTAAAATCTTTTAACACTTCATATATGTTACTCTATTCAACCTCTTCGTCTAGAATTTTACTTTATTTTGTTAATTTCTCTAAAATTTTCGAGAAAAAGAATAAGGAAAAGCAAAGCCACCCGCACCAAACGTTCAGTTGAAGCAGAGACGGTCGAGCAAAATGTGTAGGCAAAGCAAAAAGTGGTGAATACTTTCTCGATATTTAGGATATGGGAAAATGTTCTTTAATGTTTCTTCCAAACCTTTCTCCATATTAGGAATAAAATTAATATTATATATATCACTATTTAATGCATAAATCAACCATTCAAGAAACTATTGCCATGTAGTTTTTGACTCGTTAGTAACTACTACAAATGCAAATGAAAATAATTCATTGTTACCATCAAAACTTGTAGCATATAATAACATGCCAAGGTAGGTGACATGAATCTAATCCAATAAGTGATCTACAACCAATGTGAAAATCATCAATATATACTTTAAAACCAAAAAAAATACGTTGAATGAGAAATCATATAAATTATAATTATAACTAATGCGACTAACAATATTTTTTTTAATGAGTTCTTTTTTGAAGAATTGAAACCTCATAAAATTATCTACACTACCAAAAATCATATTTCGTGCTTTTTCTCGTGATCACTAAAATTGCATATATAGCAATGACAAGTTATATGTTTCTTTCAGTCCCCTTTTGATTTCTTTCGGAGTTATTTAATTCGGTAAGTGGCAGCTTTGAAATATTAAATATTTTAACGTAGTTGCTCGATAAAATTAATATTTGAGATGTTTAATGTGTAATGTTTAATTTAGTTTGTGGTATATAGGTAAATGCTTCTAATATGTAATTATCTTTGTTTCTTAGGGCTTGTATGTAAATACCCTTTAACATATTTTGTTTTATATACTACAAATGTTTATTCAAGAAATAACGATGGTATGTTGATTTGAAGATATATTAAAATAATATTATAAAACGATTATAAAATTTCAATTTAAAAAATTATCATTTAATTTTGAGTACCATTCATATTGATTTATAAGAAAAAGAGAAAGAACCTTGGTAGAAAAAAATTTGTGAAGCATACATACAATCATTAGGATTATGAGGAAATCTGGATTGGGCCCGGCCCAAAAGCAGGGCCAAGCCCAAGCCCAAGCCTAAGCCCAAGCCCAAGCCCAAGCCCATATTTCCCCGGCTTTTACAACTCCCAAAAGTCATGTTGCGTAGTATTCGATGACACGTGTGTTCCACTCACCCACACCTACCCACACACCCACACACCCAAGAGAAGATGCCTAGGGTTCCGGCTACTGGCGCCTCCGGCGAGGTCTAACGGCCGATCCCAGTGATGGACGCACCCGCCCCTTGGGACACCGATCTTATCGCCTTCCTCTCTTCTTTTCTCCGGGAGTCTGATCTGGAGATGGCGGAACGGATCCTCGCATCTCGGGAGAGCTCCCTCAAGGCCGAGGTCAAGGAATGCGTCGAAGAGGAGCTGTTCCTGAAGGAGGTCGAGAAGATGGAGTCAGAGCTTCGTTGTCGCATTTTCGAGAGGGAGTCGCATGCTCTAAGTGTTAGATGCGCTGATTTGGAAGAGAAGGTCAAGACAGGGGAGGAAATTAAGAGGAAACTGGAGGAGGAGAAGAAACGATGCGCTCTGTTGGAGGAAGTTGTTGCGGAATGGAAAAAGAAGCATGAGCAAGTCGTGTTTCGGAGTTCGCAATTGGTGGAAGAGAACATGAGATTGAGAAGCTTGTTGATACAGAGGGGAGCGTCCTTGGAGGTGAAGTTCCCCCCTGGAGTAATTGTAATCAGTGATAATGATAATCAAGATGAAGACGTCGGAAATACAGAGTTTCTGTTGACACCGACACCCAAAAGAAAATGGAGATCGAGAATAGTTACTAGTGACACCGAGGATGAAGATGATGCAGATAACATTCCTATTGGGAAACTTAAACGGTTCAGGAGGCTCAGTCAGGCTAAGGAGGATAACGAGGAGCTCCATGACGGAAGGAAAGCTACACCTTCCAGGAGGAGACGGTTGTTTCCATGGCGAGAAAGTGGTCGGCAAGCAGAGGAGAGTACCGTTCATTCACCTTTTGAAGAGGAATCTCTTAGGCATAACCACAAAGGGCCTTCAAGGAGCAGAGCAGCTGTGAGGAGGAGACTTGTTTATTCAGATGGACGTAATGGTACTAAAGATAAAGATGACTATGAGAAAGAAGGTGACAACTTAGGCGGATTCATTGTTAGTGGATCATCTGATAGTTATGAAGGGAAGCCTAGTTGCACTCAAACTTCTGATGAAGAAACAATTGGCAATGAGTCTGGATCTGAGAGCGAAGGTGACAGCCTAGGTGGATTCATTGTTAGTGGATCATCTAATAGTTATGAAGAGAAGCCTAGTTGCAGTCATGATTCTGATGAAGAAACAATCGGCAATGGAGAGGAATCCGCTAGTGATGAAGAACTAGATGGTATTCTAGCAAAGATTCGTCGTGAGAAGGAAGATAGTTACAAGTGGGACTATGAGGCAGATATGCTAGCTTCGTTTGCAAGGGACCCCAGGCTCTGCATGGAAGCAGTCTGTGCTCTTTACAGAATGCAAACGGCAGATGAAAAATCAGTGAAGGGAACAATAGAATTGAATAATCGCGGCTTCAACACATGTGATGCATTCAGGTAATTGTTAAGTTAGCACGTTTTGAATCTTTCGCAGTTGCTAATAGTAGCTTTTGAATCTTTTTTGCTTGTTTTTATCAATTCATTTGTATTTATTATTTTGGCATTACTAACAGTCATATAAAAATGAAACTTTTGAATTTTTTTAAGCAATTTTAAATATTTAACGTTTTATTTATGCTGCCTGTACTTGATTTGTTTAGCATGGGAAGCTTAAACCCATTTTTCAAACACCATGAACTAGCTTATACTGTACACTGTGGAATTACAAGGACTTGTTTCTTTCCCTAGCTCTTTGAAGGATTACAACAAAGTTCTTCACCTTTTAGTAAGTGGATCACAAGAAGTTTAAAGAATTATAATCAAAGTTTCTTCACGTATTGGTAGGTGGATCACAAGAGGGACTCACCCTCATTGCGGACTACCTTTTCTAACTCTTTCTCTTTCTCTCGAGGATTTGAGGACCGGCAGCTCATTCTCACAAGAAGGCTTCAACAAGCATATGAAGATCGTTTGTCTACACTACACCACTCGTTGCTGATTGAAATGCCCATACCAATAATATCAGTCACGAAGATAATGGTGGCGGCACCCTCATTATCCTATTTATAGATAGGGATTGGGTGTTGCGTCTTTGATTGGAGAAGTTTGCTTTTTGTATCATTGTCTTTGTTACACATGGCCATAATTCCATAATAAACATGTTAGACAATATACATAGAATGTTTGAAGACTCCTTTTTCGAAAATATCTAAATAGGTGATTTCTTTGGCTTCAATGAACTCATTTCTTAGGAACTCCCTTTTTGAGGAACACCTTCTTGAAGAAGTCCACGAAAGAAGAAGTTGTTCAGGAATAATATTCTTCGAAGAGGTATCCCTCAAACAACCTTGTTTGGTTAGAATTAAAAAAAACTACCAAATTCCTAAAAATACTTTCATTAATATTTTATATTTATTTTGTGTTATACACAAATTTAAATATTAAAACTTTAATTTATTTCATTTCTTAACAAACGCATCTCTTTGTGCAAAAAGAGGAAGATGAAAGCCAAAAACGATATGGTGAGAAACTATAAAGAATGATCTTATATACTTGAAATTAAATAAGGTTTTATTATTTGATAAAGTGCAATGAAAGCAAAGGATTTATGTAATCAACCACACTTAGTGGAATAAAAACTTGGTGCTTGTTGTTGTAGAGAAGTAGTGTAGATTTGATCTTATAGCCAATGAACATGCCAAAGTGAAAATAGAGACAAGGTGATAAGTTCAACATATAATGAAAGAGCAAACAAATAAAGAGAATTTAGATTTGCACAAATCAGAGTTCAAATGCTCAGCTAAAAGTAAGAAAATGAAGAAAACATTAAAAGAAAAGAAGCCCCAAATCTACATAAATTTCTAGTCTCAAACTTCTGGTAGTACATCCCCTCTGCACTCCCAATTTCGCAGTGAGTTGAATTGACACCACATCAGAGCCGAATCGACGGAGCCAAATCGACGCCATCCGCATAGGATTTGAAGAATTGTAGAAGATACCTCTCTTTTTTTTTTTTTGGAGAACTTTCTATATCATCATAGTACTCCCACTCAAGGTTAACAAGTTAGTCGACATTAATATAATCTAGGGCCTCGAACCTAGATTATATTAGTATCAATATAAATATAATTATCTTTTATTTATCATACTTTTATTTGAGTCAATCATTTGAATTTTTATTTTGATGAGAATGCCCACTTAGTATCATATAAAAAGACTTGGGTCAATTTTAGTTTATTAGATTCAAAAAATTAGATCAAAATTGGACATAAATAGAACAAGTTGGGACTTTTCTATGAAGCAACTGAAATAGAAGTACTTATATGCAGTTTTTCCATCAAATCAGCTTTAGAATAGGATCGTGCCATCCTATCTTGTGTGATGGTTTGGTAGCTGTTTGGAAGCCACAATGCTAGTCTTTTCACATGCCTCTACCCTTTGCCGGGTTGCTCGACACCAGCTTTGTGATGCCTATGGTTGAAGAGGGCGGGGAGTTATTGTCGAGTGTGATCAAGAGAAAAGAATCACTGAAGTAAAGTGCGGTTCTTGACAGGCTTCTAAGTTGATAACGAGTAGTGAAAGGGGAACAAGAATTGAATCGTCCCACATCAGAAAGAGGGGGGAGATGCTGAGCTGTATAAGTAGATAACGTGATTCGAAATGATAGAGATGCCTTTTAGGGCAAAAACGTGAGGCTAATGATGAGAAACTCCGTAATTAAGCGTAGTTAGCCAGAGTAGTACTGGTATGGGTGACCTCCTGGGAAGTGCTCAAGTTACGCAGTTCCCTAAAGCTAAAATGGACAATATCTTTACATCACGGGATGTTACAAGCTTCCCGATGTCGCACATCACAAAATCCACATCAGGCCACGTCCTTCATGATTGTTCCTCATCTTGCGTGCTAAGCTTTGCTTGTGCTTGCTCTTCTTCATCATCTATGAAGCTCAAGGATGGCGAGAGATATTGATGCTGCTAATGATTGAGAGCTTATTCAACCCAAGTTTACAGAAAAAAAAGGTGTTTCCTTTATAGTATTGTTGATCCGGTGTTGGTGGCAACTTAGTACTGTTCCTTTGGTTAAATCTTATTTTCCTTTGGATAATCCTGAACTTTGATGATAAACTGTGTTCCTACTGATTTCTTGAGTATAATGAGAATTGAAACGGAACCTTTAATTACTGTTTGCTTCTCTGTTATGGATTAGATTTATATAGTATTGTACTCTTTTCAGTGCAAAATCTGTGTTTAATTAGCTCAAATTTCAATTACCTGCCGAAAGTATAATTGGGTCCTAAGTTGTTCTCATGTGAATGGTTTTTAGTTCTTATGCACATCAGTTTTTCTTTCTCTGAACTTGCCAGATCTGCATCACATTTTCACGTATGTTATTGGATTACCATGATTATCACTAATTTCTGCAGGAATTTACCTAAAACCCTTTGTGAATACTGAACAGGCCAATAGACATAATTTAGGCTAAACTTAATTAGTCTCCTCACATTACATGGTAGAGTCTATTTCATTAGCATATCATGGCATAAAATTCAGGTCCATTAGCATAAGGAACGGTTAAGTATCCCCGCGCAGCATCTTATTATTGGTGTCTAATCACTTAATTATACTCTCATGAGAAATAAAAAAACCATGACCTTCATGTGTTTCTTTCTAATTTTTCTTTTTCTGTTTTTAAAATTTTTATCTATCCATTGTTTTCATATATCTCTATTCTAGGAAAATTTGTTTGGTTCATGTCCCTGCCTTTTTATCGACTTATATGCTGCACAGCACACAGCACTATCCTCATCTACTTACAGTTACGATACCGACTTCAGATTTCCTGACAAAAAAATTTTTGTTTTAGGAATCGGTATGAACAGAGAGAGATCGAACACAGCTAATTCATTATGATGTACAAGAAAAAATTGGAAAAAGTGATAGCTATTCATAATTCAAAAGAAGTCGTGTTCCTAGCTATAAGCAATTGGAGTTCATGTGCTACTCGGAACTAGATAATACATACTTCTATTCGTGCACATGTTTTAGAGATTGAATAGGGTAACTAACTGCGATTAGAGGGGTTAGGATTTAAGGCAACTAACATCTTGATCACTTACCGTCTCAGATGTTTTTGCCTTATTTGGACGTCGATGATATTTTGCACAGGGGATCAACAGTGGCAGAGTTTCTAATGAGTGGAGACCCCCAATGCAGACTAAAGAAGTCGGTCGGAGAATTGAAGATGCATGATCCGATGGGGCCAGATTACTGCCACAAACTTGCGAATCGTTACTCGAAGCAGTTGTTTGCAATTTACGAGAATGAGGAGGATCCGTTCTTCCCTCCATCCTGAACTGTATCTTACCTAGTGAGTTTCTGGTGTGATCAAGCCTTCTGTTCTGTTTCTGGCTGGTATATATGCCATTGCTACTCCAGGCCTCTTCTTTTTCGAAAAATTATTGGGTGCGGACAGCGCACCGTCCGGACGCCCAATCAGATGGCGCCACGTGTGCCCGGACCCAGCTGTATGGCACACGTGGCGCCCTCTGATTGGGTTCCGAACGGTGCGCTGTCCGCACCCAATAATTTTTCCTTCTTTTCCCCTTCTCTAGCCTGTCTATAATGAAACTAACTTCAATAGTTCCTGTAATATGCAAGTCATGTAAAAAATCATTTGACAGAACTTTCAGGATTGTGTTAAATATTTATCCCCTATGATGGTTAATTATCTGTTAAGATTTTCATTTTCATCTGAATTTGATTTAACTTTAATCTGTATATATACATACATATATACCTACATAAAAATACACACATATATATATATATATGTGTATATATACGTAGAGACAATTACATATGTCACTTTTATCTAATTATTTTATATATTTGATATTTAAATTTTTAATATTATATATTAACTATAAAAATCACATGAAAATTACAATTCATATCATAAAATTGTAACATATATATAACAAAAGAGTAATTTTCATATAATTTTTTTATATAATATGTAACATTAAAAATTTAGATATTAAATACGTAAAATATTTGTATTTTAGTAGATATATAATATATATATATATGTATGTATCTAAACATGTAATATATGTATATAATAGGAATATGAATAATACTAATAATAAATATAATCCATACATATAATAATCAGTTTCATTATGTTAATTTTGAAGCAATAGCTCAGTGTAAGGCTACCATAGAATTTCGTCTCTTGATCTTTGTTCAAACATGTACATCAATTTTCTATTTTTGTTCTTATTTCTAATCATTAGATTAAGAAGAATGCTCGGGATTTAATACATTTAATGAATAAACAAATGGATGCCTGAGGTCTTTGGTTGCCAGACTTAAAAAGATTTAAATTTAGAACCAACAAGCTAAGTCTAAGCTCGGATCAAGCGCTCCTCGTCCCAACCTTGGATCTAATCAATCTTGAGCCAATGTTAGGTCGGCTTGACATCGAATTACCAACCTTGGATCATTTGTAAGCTTCCCTCTACAGTAAGGTTCTCATTATTATAATTATTGTACAGAAAGTTTCATTCATATATAAATTATTATACAAACTAATTTGTTAGTTCTATATTCCACCCGATCAGTGCATCCTCAGGGGAAGATGAAGAATGGCAGATCTTCTCAACAACTATAATGTTTCTTAAATAATAAGATAAATCCTCAATAAGAAAACTAATAAAACCAAGGTTTTATTAATCATTCTTGATCTGAGTTAATCTAAGTTGCTTCCCATTTAGAAAACTATTGTAATAAGATTGACATAAAAACTTCTATCAAAAAAGGATACGACCATACGTACAGTTGAAGTGCTTTCCTTGCTTAACATTTTTTCTTTTTAAATATTGTATTTTTTTTTTTAAGTGAATTCTGTTCTTAAGCAAATTAGTGTTTTTTATCATTTGTTGTCATACTTTACTATCCTTCAAAGTGAATATTTTTTTTATATCCAAAATGCTTTTATGTCAATCTTATTACTTCTAAATAAGAGCTTCGCAATAGCAGAAGCCCAACGATTGGAGCAGCGCCGCACCGGCTCTGCCCAGGAATGAGAAGTCCACCTCAAAGATGTCGCCGAGTTCTTCCCTTATTCCCATCGCTGAGGCCGCATCAGTTCTCGGCGTTTCTGATAGTTTCTTGAAGAGAATCTGTCGTCAAAAAAATAATTAATTTGGAGGAGCAATTCCCCTCAATCAGTCTGAATAAAAAAAAAAAGAAAGACTCAAATTGAAATCAACTTAAAATAAAAAATTTTAATTTAAATTGAGCTCAACGACTTGCTAGAACTTCACTTGTATCTATCTCTAATAAAAAACTATAATTTTAGCTTTGGCGTCGCTGAGGAAGGTAACAAAATGACATAAATTTAAAAATTTGAAATGGCTTAAGGGCAAAATTAAAAATTTGTTCAAATTAATAGTAAAGAACCTATCATGTAATATTCGAAAAACTGTACAGACCTTTTCGCTCATTTTTAAAAATTCTAAGTTAAATAATAATTATGCGTTAATTACAATGACTTTTCAATAATTAATTTTCAAAAATTTTGTATATATATAAAATCACGATCGTTATGTAAAATATATTTTAATTTGCGTAACTAATATTTTGATAGATTATTTATATTTGATTTTTTTGGTCCACGTACCAAACATTAATTTTTTTTAATTAAAAAATTCTAAATTAGGCCACTAAAAAGTCCAAGGATCAAATTAATCCTGCCTCCAAATAGGCCCTTAAATCTTCTTTTGAAACTAAACCATCAAGAAATATGAAATCTAAGCAGAAGGAGAAATTCTCCTATTTGAACACTTTGCTTACAGGGACTGGGATATACGCAAAAACCACACATACGCTCTCTAGGTATACATACTTGCCGAAGAGATCATCACTCATGCGATAATTTCCTGTCAAACAAATAAGCCTCAAGCAGGATAACCTCATTATAAGGAAGCTCAAAAATAGGCAATCTAGGAAAAATTATTGGGTGCGCCGCGCGCACCGTTCGGACGCCCAATCAGAGGGCGCCACGTGTGCCCGGACCCAGCTGTATGGCACACGTGGCGCCCTCTGATTGGGTTCCGGACGGTGCGCCGTCCGAACCCAATAACTTCTCCCAATCTAGACACATTCAACTCCCAAAGGGTCAAGCTTACATCATCCCCTCCTATCCAACAATTATTCTGTATTCTAGTTCTCTAACAAAACCTGGATCCAATGGCGAGGGAGGTGTTTATAATAAAAAATGGACAAATAAATAGCCTCATAAATCCTAGCCATTCGAAGAACAAAACACGTACGAAGAATGTGACGCTCCCAAGACACATATCCACAGACAGAAGCATGAGGCTGTCTCATCAAGGAAGAACGAGGCCAACCAATCAACTTCTAATGGAGCAAGCGATTACAAAGCAAGGCAAGAATGGACTTTGAACCAATCATATCAAAAGAATGGTACAACATCAAACGGTCTCCATGGTCTATGTTGTTCACCCATTTCTCCAAAAGTTGTCAATCTCCCATTGAAATATAAAGAGAAAGAGTCCAGCTCAAAGAATGCAGGTAAGGCAAAAATCTTACTGAGAGATACTTCAAAGAAGGATGACACTCAAAGAAGCCGAAGAAAGAGTCCCTTCCTTCTAACATTTCCCTTCCTAGTGAAAAGTGGGAGAAAATGGTCACTCTAGAGCTTGAAGCTTCATGACAAATGAAAGTGCGAATAAACTCTTCACTCGGCTCATTAGCAGGCCAATCTTGAGGATGCTTAAACATGGCAACGCAGTTCCTCAAGCTTTAAACAGAAAGCTACAAAAAGAAATAAGGCCGATAGCTTACCAATGAACAACAGAAGCTCTTAGCTCGCTTCGTCGTTCATTGGGGGGCATTTGTTGGCACCAAAATTTTAAAAAAATAGAATGAAGGCAAAGCAAATCCTACAATCCATCCAAAGCCAAAAGCAAAAAAAAGCAAAGGGGCATCACTTGAGGAATCCAAGATGCAAAACATTCTGTGAAAAAGTTGCTCTGTGAAAAAGTATCTAAAATGAAAAGGTCCCAAAAAAAATCTCTTCGAAGAAAGATTTGTGAAGAAAATCTCCTGCAAAACAAATTCCTTTGCAAGAAGCTCTCCTAAAACTATTCTTCTAGAATCACTCGTCGTTATCGGTGTATAATGTAGTGCTCTCTGCAAAACTCAAAAAAAAAAAGCCCTAAAACCAGAATCGATTCTATGCAGACAAATGAGCTCTAAACTCATCAGAACTCAACAAAAAAGCCCTAAAACCAATAAGTTTAAAAAAAATATATATAACAAAACCTCTCTTAAAGTGAGAGAGAACTTGAAATGAAGATTCTATGAAAAGAATGAGCCCAGAATTGAAAACCCCTAAAAGAAACACCCCTAGAACTATGTTTTTCAGAAAAAATTACAGAAATAAGAACTCTGAAAGTATCCTACCAAGCAAAAGTTTTTGCAGTGGAGCAGCAAAAAAGCTTACCTCCTGTGAACAAACCAAACTAAGAGAAAAATACACACAAGATGAACTCCCAAACTCCTAAGAGAGAAGGGAGAAAGAACCTAACCCTTCGTAGAAGTCCCAACAAAGAAATGCTTAACAAAGGTTCCCAAAAATAGTCTTCTTGCAGAAACTTTGCAAGAAAGAAACATTCTACAAATATCCTCCAAAGAGAAACCCTTCGCAGGAAGATTTTGAAAATAAACTTTTTGCAAATACCCTCCAAAAAGAAACTCTTCGTAGAAATCTTTAAAGAGAAACTCTTCGTAGAAATTTTTTGAAGAGAAACACTTTGAAAGTTCCCTACAAATAGAAACTTTTCACAAGTAGTCCACGAAAAATTCCTGTCCGAGGGACATAGACCCTCCTAAAAGGCAATAACCCCAACCCCAACGAAGGGCTTGCTTTACAAAACGATTCTTACAATAATATCAAAGTGAACACTTGTAAAGTGAGTACTTCCATCTCCAAATTTCAAAGGAGTGGCTAAGATTTCTCTCACCATCCCCAACAGATCTTTAACTACCAAAGGCTACAAGGAACATATTTCTCCCATGATCATATATCCCCAAGGGAGTCAAGCTAGAGATAAATCTCACATTCCCCAGTGGAATGTCCTTAAATCTCCGCTCTAAAGAAAAACAGAATATCCCCAACGGAGCATCTAAGGTCCAAACTTCAAAGTAAGGAACCTTTCAAAAGAAATCCCTGCTAGCTCCCTCATTTAAAAATCAAAGTAAAAATCCTCAATGTCTTTTAAATCCTCAGCAAATTCCTCACCCCAAATCCAAATCCAAACACTCAAAAACTCCAAAATTCCAAATCAAATCTCCAAATTCAAGTCAAATCAAATCCAAAGCCAAATTCCAAATTAAATCCCAAATCAAATCTCCGATAACAGATTTCCATGCCTTTGATACGCTATCACAAACTAAATCTTTAGCGGCAAGCTCACATTCCTCTGTATATGTCATCATAAGTCAAACAATGGCAGACTTCCAAGTCCATGTTACAATATTGTAAGTCTTTGAATCAGTAGGCACACCCATGCCCTTGCTATGCTATTACGCACTTCCTCACGAAGCTTAAGTCCTCAAGAAGTTGACTTTACATAAAGTCTTCGTCAAACGTGTGATATTTACCTATTGATAGTAAGCTTCCATGCAACTGATACATTATCTTGCAAGCTCAATAGGCCAGGTACGGTAAAGTTTAAAAAAAAAAGAATACAAGAAGGTAAACTCCAACTCCTTAATTAGGCAAAGACAGTAAAGGAAATCTGAACTAACCAGGTTCGTTGAATACAACAAAACTTGGTCCTATACTCCGTGATTTATCTGATTCATTGGTTGTCCTCGGAGGATGGAACCCATTATAAGATCGGTATAGGTCTAAAGGGAATGAATAGACCCCTAATTAAAAATTTAATTAATTTAATTTACTCAATTATATAAGATGAGTACGATGATAATAACAATAGAGCAATAAAATAAACGTGAAAGAATAAGAGCCTATTTAGTTCAAAGATCACTTTGGTCATGCCTAAAACCAAAATGCTGCTTGATTAAAAAATAACAATAATAATAAATAAATTTTTATCACATCCTACACAAATTCTAAAATAAAAAAAATTATTTTATTTCATATTCTCAGTCATTTTCAATAAAACTATCAATTTCATTTTACATCTTTAATAAATAAAATATTTTGGTCCTGGGCATGACCAAAATAATCTTGGGACCAAACAGGCGAGTAAAGAACCAAAGAATATAAGATTTAACGTAGTTCGGCTTACCCTCAAGCTTAATCCACCCTAACCTAACTATCCAATTATAAGCAAAACACTCTTTCGATTTGAGGAGAATCCCGTACAATGATCTTTTACTACATCCCAAAAGCTTTTCTTACACGAGAGTTAAGATAAGCTCTAACCACCCAAGACTAGCTTAGAGATTCTCCCTTCTTTACAAGAATACAAGACCAAGACAAAGAGGAGGAGAATTTTAAAATCTTTAACGTGACAAAAAGAAACAAGAAGGAAGGATAAGCACTAAAGCACAACTAGCCTTAATCACTTATTTAATTAATTGTTCTTTATTCACTTGAGAGTATGAAAAAGTTATTAAGATAGTTGAAAGCAATTAAGAATTCAAAACGTCAAGATGAAGCTCCAACAAACAAAAAAAAATCTTAAATAGGGTTGACTTCAACGACTAATAAAATTATTGAACAACAATCTTTAATCGATCAAAGGACTAACCATTATAATCCAACGGCTAGAATCTAGGCTAGTTTGATCGATCAACTGATCAATCAAACTGCCTTTATTGCTTAAAGCCTGCAGCAACGCTAGTCAGCACCTGTGCCAAATCAATCACACTAAATGGTCCCCTATCTTAAATCGATCAAGCAGGCTTTGATCAATCAAAGCTGCTTTAATGCCTGAAGTCAAGCCCATTGATCGATCAAGCAGTCCAATTCACCATACTTTAATCGATCAAGACATTGTGACTGAACAACTAATAGATCAAAGATGGTGAACTCAGAAAAAATAATTAAGTGCTCACTTGACCATCCATCCAACTCGAGCAATACAAACTAATCAATAAGAGAATTACAACAAATTACAACATAAGAACATAAATTAAAACAAAGAGATCTTCAAACTCTAAATTCTACAATAAATTTCAATCAGGTGCAAGCTTAAAAATGATAGATGTTCCAAATCGATCACTAACAATGATAATTTAATATTCTTAGGATACATACTTAAAATAATTAACTTAAATTAGTTGCTAAACATCAAAAAATCACAACAAGGGAGGAACCAACACCCATGGCTCCTAACGGATCACGCTAAAGCTGCCCAACAGGTTGACTTAAATGAATCAGGTCAGTAGTTGAGTCTTAGACAATGAAACCATGGATCTTGACAAGGTTCTTTCCCTTATTCCTCCATCCAACAGTATTAATTTTTTGGGTTTGGCTAAGTTGATTCACTCGTTAATCAAAAGTTCTATTCTCTAATGAGAAAATAAGTAATTAATTACAGAGATTTACGTCTGTAGGAAGTCTTCGATCCTCAAAACTCTAAAGGCCAAGGGCTAACTCTTATAAGGTGAAAATATATTTCAAATTTGTTTCAAGGTGAGTTTTCACGGTTAAGATGGATCAGTTCAGCACACTCATCGACACTTATTCCTTTAAGCGCATACAAGGGCTCGGGATTGGATAGCTTTGCCCTCATCGGTGCAAGTTTGGGTCACTTCTTAGGGATTGAAGGGGAAGCCTGAGCCCATCTTTTCAATACAGGTTTAATTGTGCTTTTCCAATGTACAGTCGAATTTCTCTTCAGTTGTTTCATAATCTTTTCAGTCTTTTTAAAGATGATAAGTGTCCACTTTTCATCTTCGTTGTCCTTCTTTGAAAAATGAGCTACAAAGGTGATCATGTTTACCATCATCTTCTAAGGGCTTATAAGCACTTTATCTGAAAGTGTTAAGTTGCCGCTTTAGTATTGCTTTTTGAGCCAATCCTTGAAGACCAAGCAGTCTTCGATATGCTAACTGATGTAGCGATGGTAGAGGCAGTAGTTGGGATCATTGGCTTTGTCAGCCTCTTTTGGCCTTTTTGGTTCAAGGAGTTCAAGCCCAACCTTAAGTGCATAGTTGAACAACTACACAACACAGTAACACTAAAAAGAGTAAGTTTCATTCTTTTTCTATTCAAGCATGAATCTTTTCCTTTTGCCTCTATTGTTGGACAATGATGAGGCGTTAACTTAAGTGGAACAGGGCTTTGAGGTCTATTTCTTCCCTTTATCCATGGCAAATGTTGCCGGTGCTCGAGCCTCCAATTTTCCTATCCTTAGCTCATGTGCGCGTCTTATGTTCTTGACCACTTTCATATAGGCTATGACTAATCTTTTCGTAAGCTGCTACTTTGTTAAGCAACTGTTAGAAAGTAAGCGTTAGCATCATTTAGACAAATGTTGTCAGTGCTAGTTCTAGTTTGGCGATGACCAATTCCACCGTATATCCTTCCATTAAAGTATCACACTTGAGGCTTATACTTTACCATCTTGCAATAAACTTGGTGATAGATTCATCTTTTAAGGCTTATACTATACCATCTTGCAATAAACTTGGTGATATTCATCTTTCTTCTTCTATTGCCGAGATAATTCTATGAGTGTGACTAATTCCCTAGTACTGGCAAATCTCCTAAAGAAGAGTTCTTCAAGCTCAATGAAAGTAGTGATCAAGTTGTTTGGTAGTTCAGAAAGCCATTCGACAGTTATTCCAATTATACTACTGACAAATTAACAAGAAACCAATGTCGTTGCGCCAGTGTTGTAGCAAACTGCTTTGAATTGGCAATGTATTGTCAAGCATTACTAGTGCTATTGAAGAGCAGAAAATTCGGCACACTATCCCAGTGGATAACAAATGTCATTATATTGAGCAAGATAAGGTTTTCTTACTTGAAGGCCATTAGGGCTTGAACCATTTTTTTCAACATAGGAGTTAATGGTTTCTGTGCTTATGTTGGATTCAACAAGTTCTTTTCTACGAAAGAGATGTATATCATTGCTAGAGACTTCCAAATTTTTTTGAATTGTTGTCCATGGGATTTTGTTTCACCAACAAGTTGGGGGTTCTTTGGTGTAGGGGGTTTGATCTTCTGCTGTTTGATTCAGCATTCTGATCATCCCTTCAAAGTGGGTGACAACCTGATTCAACATTAGCTCCACCTTGTTAATGCGATGGCCAATAGTTTCGAGTTCAGTGGTCTACAATTTGTTTGGAGGCGCAACAAATGTCCTTAATTCGTAAATAGTTGGCACTCCAATTTTGTCCTTTTCTTCATCATCTTCGGGGTGTTCAGACGAGGTATTTATTTTTGTAAAGCGTGTGCCAGTGATGTTGACCACATGGATTTTACCCCGAGGTAAGAGGCACGGATTTGTTCTTCAAAATCCTACCTGTCATCATTGTCTGTACTTTCAGTGTCGATGTTGGCCTCTTCATTGTTCGCATCTCCCTACAAGAGCTTTCAATTTTTCGTGAAGACCTCCTGCACTAGAGACTATCCTTTGCAATAGTTTTGTAGCAAAGCAGTTGCCTCTTGGAGTGATGGGGAGACAATGTTGAAGCACATCTCCTCAAGTGCTTCTTGCTTTGCTATCTTTCGTTTCAATGGGAACCTTCCACCAGAGGATCTCCATTCTTTTTTTTTGTGGAGATGTTGCCCGGTGGTGCTCACCTAACATATTTGAGTTTTGGTCCATTTAAGGACTCAGACTTGACGAAACCTTCCACTTGCCAATGCTTTTGCATTTTCGTGGTGGTCGTGTTCACCGCGCGGAAGGGAGTCATAATCAATTTTCTCTTTATTGATATAATTCCCATGTACATAATAGCAAGACCTTTCAAGTGGCGGTGGTCCATGTTAGGAACGACGAATTTCCCCAAACCAATGTTCGCTGCCCTGGTTACTCTCTAAGTTGTGCATAAATATATGCTTTGGAGGAGGAGGCCTTCTAGTCAACCTTCCCTGATATTTGTTTTGGGGAAGGAGTCGCCAGTGTCTACCTATCCTTCGGGGTTCTAATCTACAATTTCTCTAATGTAGTCCTTTTTTTATGGCTTTAAAGGCTTGGAAGATTTTGGAATTAAGAGTTTGTGTTCTTTCTTTCTTCTCCCATGGTGGTTTTGGCAGCTAAAGGCAAACGCCTTGAGCATAGTTGTGGGGTTATTCTTCTTTGCCGGTTCTAGTGGGGTGAATTTGTTCTCCAATGATACAGAGATAGTTGACTTAATTTTTGGCTCCTTTGATCGATCCAGAGTGAACTTCCCCTCAATTTGCTGAGTGGAGCTCTTGACTTTTCTCTAAGCACAACAACCTAGAGCAACGCAGGAAGTGTAGGCTTTAGGGTCATTAGCCCATGATGTGAATAAGCATGAGGGGACTACCAGCGGAGTAGACACGCTAGTAAGTGCCTGCGTTTTCTCAGTAGCGGCAGATATTTAAAGAGAGAAGTTATTGAAGGAGACCCTCCTCTTTAGTGGTAATTGACCATTGGTGGGCGTCAGCCTATAAAACACTACACTCTTCTTAATAAGAGGCTAAGAGCTTTAGTCTTCAGCACTTGGTGGCATGGTGGATTCAGGACCACCGCGTTTGGCCTCTTGCTCCTGTTGCCGGGGAAGAGGGGAATGACAATTTTGATGCTAGCATTAGTCCTGGTCACCGTAGCAGTGATAACAATGTTCTTGTTGTTAACCTCAGACTAAGGGATTCAATCTTAGGAAGCCACGAGTATAACTAAACACTTCTAATACCGTATAATGCTTGTGAGATCTGACGCAAGCTTTTAATTTTTCCATGAACTTTAAACCAACAGAGCAAACAACTACTAAAAGGCAATGATAACCTAATACTGGGACACTGTATAACGCAAGAGATTTGCTTTGCAATCACCACATCGATTCACTTTGCATCCAAGTAATCGAGCAAAGAAGTTCTGACAGTTATCACTAAGCAACTAAAGAATTCTAAAACTAAAGATAGATTTTAGAGATGCATACTTTGTAGAAAGCACCAAAACCCTCTTCGGCAAGCATTTTCTTCGTAATCTGCACAGCTGATCCTTGCCACAGTTGGATCCTCAACTGGAAAAAGAAAACAAAAAATAAAACAAAGACAGCACAAAGTTCGATATCCGAGCCGATGCCCTAGAAAGACTGAAACAGAAGAGCATCTCCGCCCTCCCCAGCAAAATCTAGTCGCAACAACCAATCTCCAACCGACAAGGGCCAAGGAAGACGAAGATCCATAAAGATCGTACAAGAGAAATATCTAGGATGCACCTTCACCATATCGACGGGTTGGGATGACGCATGTCGCGGTTCCGCCATTGTACCAGACCCCGGACTGGCTTCTCGTGCTTTTGCCTCTCTCATCTCCTCCTGCCAGAGAAAAGAAGACGGTGGACTGGAGAAGGGCAAGAGGTAGGAGACAAGCCGGCGACGAACTCGAAGGAAAGAAAGTGGGCGGAATGGAGAAGATATGAATCGCCGAGCAGGCGGGTTAGTCGGTTGTCGGCCTCTTAACGAGTTTCAGGTAGAACGAGTTGAACTCATTTCAAAATTTGAATTGAATTTGATCAACCCAGCACCTGAATTCATTTCAAATTCGAGCTTGTGTTCAAGCCGAGTTTGGTTCAAGCTGAGTCAAAATTATCTAATTAGTTATAGAATTAATTGTATTATTAAAATATCATTGATATGCAATAAATATGTCAATGAGCAAGTATTCAATCGAATTTACATGCATCCATCTTCTAATTGCTATTTAGTCGGTTGAAATCTCATGATATGCAATGATTTTTTTTTAAATATAAGAATTTAATCAAATTACTATAATATATCAACTAATAATGTATAACTGCTCACATACAATCGGCGTATTATAATATGAAATGAATTATTACATAAAAATAAGTATTCAATTAAATTACCACAATATAACATAATTTTTTGTATAATTATTTTTTTAATTGAAATGCAATAAATAATTGTCTGGCAATTAATTAAATTACATTGGCAATCTCATTGACTATTTAATATTATTATTTTTACTTAGCAGAATATTTTTTATATTATAATAAATTATTAATTTTGTCAAAATTAGTTTGATAAATTAATTAATAGTCATATAATTATCAATAATTAATTGAATTACATTAATATATAAAAATTTATTATTTGAGACCAAATATTCAAACTAAATATCTTTATATATCATTTAATTATTGTATAAACTTCTATACTTAGTTGAAATTTTATGATATTTAATGAATTTTTATTCTAGTTCACGTAATCGAATTCACTTCGACATATTATCATTTAATTATATAATTATCTGTATTTCATTAAATTATCATACGTAAAGATTTATTGCCTAAAAGTAAATATTGAATTAAATTACCTCTATATATCATCTAACTGTTCTATAAAAGCCAGTATTTAATTGAAACTCTATGATATTTCGTAAACTATTATTTAAGTTCTCGATAAAGTTTACTTTAAAATTTAATCTAATAGTTGTACAATTACATAATTTCTATTTGATCTAATTATTTTAATATATTATTTAATAGTTGTATAAAAGTTTATATTTAGTTGACAATTCATGATATTTGATGAATTATAATCTAAGTACATGTATTCAATTAAATTTTCTCAATATATAATCTAATAGTTATGTAATTATTTGCATTCAATTAAATT
Organism: Apostasia shenzhenica; assembly: GCA_002786265.1. Lineage (NCBI taxonomy): Eukaryota > Viridiplantae > Streptophyta > Magnoliopsida > Asparagales > Orchidaceae > Apostasia > Apostasia shenzhenica. The sequence goes on from KZ451986.1 coordinate 290,401, forward strand.
ATATTAATATATAAAGATTTATTGTTTAAGAGCAAGTATTCGATTTAATTATCTCGATATATTATTTAATACTTATATAAAAGCCTATATTTGGTTGAAATTGTATGATATTTAATGAATTATTATCTAAGTGCATGCATTTTGTTGAATTCGCCTGGATGTATTATTTAAATATTGTATAATTATTTATATTCAATTGAATTATATTAATATATAAAAAAAAATTATTTAAGAGTAAGTATTAAATTGAATTACCTTGGTATATTTTTTAATAGTTATATAAAATCTTATATATATAGTTGAACTCCATGATATTGAATGGATTATGATAAAATGCAAGTATTTGGTCATATTTATCTCACTATATTAATAACTAATTATATAACTACATATATTCAATTAAATTATTATGATAAGTAAAGATTTATTATTTAGAGTAAATATTTTATTAAATTACGTTGATATATTATCTAATGATTATATTAAAGCTTGTATTTAGTTGAAATTCTAAAATATATAATGAATTATTGTCTAAATTCACAAGTACAACCAAATTGACTTTAATATATCATCTAATAATTAGATAATTACTCTTATTTATTTAAATTATTTTAATGTGCAAAGATTTATTGTCTGACAGCAAATATTCGATAGAATTATCTCAATATATCATCTAATAGTTGTATAAAACTCTATATTTAATTGAAAATCAATGATTTTAATGAAGTGTTATCAAAGTGTAAAGTTTCGATCAAATTTATCTTGATATATGATCTAAAATACTGTAATAATACAAGGCATCAGCGATCAATTATTATTAATTTATTCATTCTGTCACTAATTATCGACG
>KZ451987.1:0-24272 GCA_002786265.1 Apostasia shenzhenica
ACTCAGTCAATACAAGCAGCTCAAGAAGGAGTTAATCTACCAGATCTTATTCTTCGTACTGCTATGTAAACTCTCAGCACTTTAAGACAGCATGGAGGACCACTCTCTAATTCGTTCTTTGCAGAAATAGGTGTCAGGACTGTGGACAGACCGTACCTACTAAACTGCCCTTCTCTACTCTCTATCTCTCTCCCGGCTTAACTCCCTCTCTTCTTATTTCTCTTCTTGTACTCACTTCAGGTCCATGATTAGAGATCAAGCTTTGAGGATTCAATTATTGGATTTAAAAATCGCCTAGACGGCGATGTGGTTTTTCCCTCGGATACTCGGATTTCATTTTATTGTGGCATATTTTTTGCATCAACACTAAATGAGATTTCAATTGAGGGAAACTTGAGCACTGCTGAAGTTCACATTGATTTTCTTTAAATTTTATGCTTGTAGTTTTTCTTTGATTTGGTCCATAAAATCTGTGAATTTATTTGCACAAATCATCTGAAGTTTGAGCTTAATATATAGGATCATTTCGAGATTTTATTTTTTATATGAAGTTATTGCCTTGATTAAATGAGTTATCGAATTTAATGCTTTTGAATAATTAGAAAGGTTAGATATATAGGAAACTTGATTTCTATATAATTTTAGGATATTTAATAGTTATCAAATTAATACTATAAATAGCATTATAAATAGTTGATTTAGATTCTAAAAAAAAGTCTATTATGTGAACAATTTTTCTATAGGATTTACATGGTTAACTGGATTCGTGCTTTGCATTTCTGCTTGGACTCTTGGATTGCTATATTTCTCAAGCTTTGACATCCTCTTGAGCATTATAAGTTAATGTATTCAGAATAATGATTCTATTATTGCATTCATGAAAATAAAAATGTATCTTAATATTGGAGTTTTCTTGAAATATAATGCCCGGTACCTTAGCTCGAGTTTGATTTATATTTTAGTTGACTTACGATTATCGCTGACTAGCTATGTTTGCTGAATTTTAGCGAATTTAGTTCACAATAAAATATGAGACGTGACTAATGTAGCATCAGTACATTTTGTTTCATGACCATTGGTTCATATGAAAAGTGGTAAAAAGAATTAAGTTGAGACATAATTTGAAGAAAACTCGGGCCCTAAGGAATAGAAAAGTATAAATAGTTAAATTGTAGAAGGCTGCATATAAATAATTCCTTCGAATGGAATTATTAATATGACTTATTTAATATGAAAATAACCTGGCTTTGTAAATAAGTACTAATATGATTTTATTAATTATTTCCATTATTGATATGTTGGCTAGTTCTAATTATCGTGTTAATCCTCATATGTTTAGTGAGATATTGTTTGAGTTAATGTTCTGTGTTGTCGTTAATTACCCATCTCAATGCAATCTCTTATTTTTAACATAGCCTACTTAGTATCTCTATTATTATATATCAACTCTCCTTAGAGTCTAGCATAGGCTGATACTTTTTATATAGCGATACTACCCCACCGACAGTGCTATCAAGAGAAAGAGAGCGGAGCATGGATGGTTTTGAAAGATATTGAGATATGCAATTTTCAATTGTGCTTAGGTTGAATGTTTATTCACTCATCAATTCTTTTTAGTTAAGATGAGAACATATTTGCAAGATCATTATATATTGCTAGAACTATTTGATATTATATATGATGATTTATTAAAATTGTGATGTCAAGGAAACTTTTTCTAATTGTGTATAATTTAAATTTTTGCTCTTGGAGCAACAACAGTCAGCATCTTCTGTGTGATAGATAACTAGTTGGCGGACTGCCGGGAGTATAAAATTAAGGTCTCAATTTTTAATAATTTTTAAGAGAAGCCCTTAATCATACCAAATAGCTAGACTCAACTTCGTTCCCATCCTTTTTTAATTGACGTTTTTGATGAAATACTATCCAACCTACTCAACTGGGAATGTGCTTACATAACTTTAATTTTTAAATGATAAATTTGCAATTTATGCTCATCTTAGGAGCACCCATTTAATTGTAATCTCAGCAAGCTTAGTTTATCCATTTGAATTTTAATTCTCTCTACCTTTACCGTCGTGTCATCGCAAAAGCTTTTCGAAACAGATAACTTAAGCTATTATTTTAATGTTGTTCTCCATGTTTCTCTCCTATCCCTCTTCTTTCCATTGCAACATTCTCCTACTTCCTTTTTTCATCCATCTTCCCCAAATCACGCGTTTAATACCTCTCGATCGCAGCTTAGTGCAGTTTTTTTGTGTCCCCATCTCAGCTTATCAGCTGTCAACCAAGTCCCTTTTTTCCTCCAAAAATTTCCTCATGCCTTCTCCTCTATTCAAAACTTTTTTACTTCTTATCCTATTCACTTGGTCTTTTCTCATGGTGGAATATATATAATTTATTTATTTTTTTATGTTTGAATTATTCATATGGTTAATTATAAGATTGCATATTCACTACTGTTATCGAAGTATATGTTATCAGTTTTGTTCCTGGCATACAGCTATTCTAATACATGTTGTGGTGGCTCCCTTATGAAAATTTACCAAAATATAAAAATTGGTAGTATTTATGTTAACAAGTTATAGTTGATACCTCTTAAAATGCAAAAACTACTTGGGCTCGGCACAGTCGCCACGTCACCTGTTTCATACACGCTCCTTAAAATGGCGCACAACTTTGGACAGTGGGCGCGCTCTACTACAAGCTGGGTTCGGAGATTCGATTGTGGCTTTTATAGAAATTAATGTGCTTGTTATAGGAATAAAAGTGCTTGTTTATAGGCATAATAGTTGCTTATTTTATATATATTTTTGTTATAATAAGCCGTTATGTGCTTTATAACGAGCATATTTATCTATAAAAATTACATTTATGTTTATGAACACAAACACATTTATTGCTATATAGATTAAAGTCAACTATTCATGCCATAATAGATAAGCACATTTTACTTGCCATTACAAATACCATCTTATGCCAATTATTAACAACTCTATAACAAGCAATATTCTGCTATAAACAGCGGACTTTTTATTCCTATATATTTACAAGCACATTCGATCTTTGAACCCATGTTTTTAATAATTTGTTCATTAATTTCTCGATGATCTCTCAGCACTTACTGTTTAGAACTTTGATTTCACTTCTCCCCAAGTTTCCTTATTTACTTTTAATCATTATCGTGGAGCGTTAAGTTAGTATTAAACTTTCAAATCTTCACATATAATAAAACATCAGAAAGGAATCTTGAGTTACACTAATTAAACATTAGCACGTTGTATGATTCAATAAGAAATAATTGAAGCAATGAGCATTGGCTGATATGCTAAGCAGAATGGACTATTTGAAAACAATTAGAAGAGAAGTACACTTGAGGGTTTTTGGTTGAATTAGGAGATTAATCTTCCTGAGCAATGCTTTCGACTAAGTATTATAAATTTGCAGAGCGAGTATAATCTAAGGGCTCTATAGTGTGGAAGAATGGTCCTATTGGGGTTTTTCTGGGATTTGGGAGAGTCAACAGATGCTCCAGCCGCAGAAGAAAATAATAAGAGACGGAGAAACCTTCGAGCTAGAAAGAAGATTTAGTTTTAAAGGACCTAAAGTCTGTCTCAAAACTTGAAAAAGTGATTCTCTGTAGCCTATGAAAGACTATATTATATTTATGATAATTTTGGTTCAATTAAATAAACTAAGTGAAGATAAAAAAAAATGGTGATGGTATTCATAATTTTATAAATAAAAAATATATATATATACTTTTGATTTATAATTAAAAATTTATTATATTAAGATTTGGTGAGAGAATTAAGAAATCTTTTAAAAATAATTCTTTAAATATTATATATTAAACTCTAGGCAAACTTGAATTCTCACTTTAACGAGGAGTTAGGTTTAAACATAAATTCAAACTCAACATTAATAAATTTATAATTAAGTTAAATTATATAAATATAACATATATTTATAATGATTAATTGTCTAATATCATAAAAAAAATATATTCATTCTATCCCTACACTTTTATGTATGGTAAAATTTTTGTTTATTTTTTGAAACTTTCGGTGCCTAAAAAAACTCTTATCTCAATTTAAAATTAAATAATTAAAATTTGACTTAATTTAAATTTGGCTCAAATTCAAAATAATTCAACTCAAAATTAGGCTGTTTTTTTTCAAATTTTACATGTACAACAACTTTTAGCCATTATAATTAGGCTTTGGTTAGTAATAAGAAAAAAAAAAAAAGATTTGGTTGAAATTTTTAATTATTTTTGAAAATGTATATGATGTGAAATAAAGTGTAAGTTGGTTATATTAAAAATTGTTGTAAGATGTGAAATAAATTTGATTGATTTATTGAGAATTGTGTTTGGATGTTGAATATAAAGTTGATGTTTAATATTAAAATTTGTGTAGATGAGATTATAAATAATTTTTTAAATTTTTTTTAAAATAAATTTAAGATTTTGGCCTTGGCTAATTTTAGCCCTGATTTTCAGCCCATTGCCAAACAGGTCTTAAAGTTAGGAAAAATTGATATTTAATTTTTAAAATTTAATTTTAAACTTGGTATCTCTTTTTGTAACATGTAAATTAATATATTATTTTTTAAAATTATCATCTAAATTAACTAGCTCAGTAACTATTATGAAATTCATAGCTCATTTTGTAATGCTTTTTGTAGGTAAAATTAGTACTTGGGTTCATAATTTCTAAAATATAATTTTGGTTTGCTATGTAATTGCATCCTATGTGCATGTAATTATTAATTTTGCTGTATTATCTCTAATTTATATTAATTTTTGACGGCTACATATTTTCTTAATCTAATATTTAAAATTTTGGAAAAAAAAATCCAAGAGATCCTTAAGACTTTTTGGGGGTGGCAAAAAACAGGGGAAAAGGTCAAACGACCGCCAATCTCTGCATAGTCAACACGTTTGACTCAGCTGCCACAATGCAAGGACCCCACACGTAGTATCATTAATGGGTTTCATTAAACAAATAACGTATTAATGGAAAAATAACACTTTGGTGCTCCGATTTATTAGGCCTTTTTGACAAATTTCAGATGAGTACTGATATTTTAACTTTTATTCATATTTGACTCATTTTATAATTTCTCATATCAAGTATTTCTATTTGAATGTTGTGCCTTTTTCATGTCTTTTTCTAGAGTATTTGTTGCTAAAGCCTAAAATTTAGTTGATATTGAGTTAAATTTAACTAAGTCAACTAAAATTAAAATTAAATTTCGAGTTCATATATTTGCCAAATGTTAAATAATAGGAGGATGAGAAAAGGTAAAAAATTTAAATTTATTTTATTTAAGTATTAATTAGCCAAATTTAAATTAGAGCATTAATAATTACTAATTTGTTAACTAATAAAATATTATTAATTAATTATTAATAAAAGAAGCACTATTTGGAATCTGAGAATGGGGTACATATTTAGTGGAGTCTGACAGCTGGATCGCGCAGCGGATGTGTCAGCAAAATTTTAATTTATTTTTTGAATAAAATTTTATTATATATATTTACATAATTTAAATTATTTATATTTTGAAATTATTAAATTTTAAAAAAATTTAAATTATTCATATAAATAAATATTGAATTTATATATATATATATATATATAATATATAGCATAATAAATTTATTTATTTATTTACGAATTTATAGTTGCGACGGCAGCCTGTGCGGGAGGCCGCGCACGCTGGGTAAAATAGTATTTTAAAGATAAAAAGATATGTTGAACTTGGAAGTATTTTAGAAATAGTTAAGGCATTGGTGAACTATATAGTAATTGTTGTAGATCTGAATTACAAGTTTTAATTTTATGGTAAACTAGGCAAGTGGAGTTACTCCTAAATTTTTTTTGTAATAATACTAGCTTGTTTGTTTATAAAGTTTAATTTAAATTGATTAAGATTAAATTTAAATAAATATATATATATTTTTTAAAAATAGTAAATAATGTAGAATAAAATTAATAATATATAAAAAATTTGAAATAAGTTAGTTATTATTTTGATAAATGTATAAGATGCGAAATAAAATAGTTTTTTATTTTAAATTATGTGCATAATGTGAAATATATATAATTTTTAATATTAAATTTCATGTGCGATATGATTTGTCAGTTTAAAATTAACCTAGATTTTAAATTGACTAAAGAAAGAGGGCCGAAACTTGTTTAAAAAACAAATGATGAAAGCATTCATCATTTATAAAAATTTACTTTTAAATTTTGAAAGTAAATTTAAATTTATCTGCAATTTATTTTTCAAAAGTTTATTATTGTAGCAATAAATTTTATGTCAAAATTATAAAAATAATAAACTATAATTTTAAATTAATAAGGCAGAAAATCATGTGACAGTTAAAAAATATTACATAAAATTGACTGCATGTCTTATTAACAGTAGAAACAAATGAGAAAACATATGATCAAATATATCATTTATATTTTATCAAAAAAAATATATATATAATTTATATTAAACTATGAATCAATATCATAATAGATTTTATCTTGTGTTAAGTGATATAACTTTGAAGAATCAAATATTTTACTATACTAATAAATCAACAAATATTAGAGCTCTTTGATATGCAGTTCTAAATACAGATGGTGATTTTATTTATTTATTTATTTATTTTTAATATAAATACATTTAAATTTATTTTTTTATATCAAAGTAGATAATTTTAAATAATATATATAATAAAAATATATTTTAAAAACAGATTGGTGTATAGGCCTTTGGCATTCCTTGACTTCAATTTTGGGTCTGTCATTAAAAATTTTATTATATTTGTTCGGCCAGCATTAGCCGGCCGAAGATATTAAGCCCAACTCTGTTTAAGCCAAATATGTATATACGGAGTGTGAGGTTGACCCCAACTCTAAATTGTTGTTAATTATTAATTTATGATATTCAATTAATTAATTACTAATTAGTGTTTTTAAAATACTACTGATATTTTTATTTTTTTAAAATAATATAAGCAGTACATTTCTCTATCATATTTAAGTAGAAAATAAAAAAATAAAATAAAATAGAAAATAAGGTGTTCAAATTTTACTTTAATGTTTTCATTGTAAATTCTTGAGAATTAAAACTATTATAACATTCAAGGAGTAGATACTGTAGATATATATCACGAACTCTTTTCTTTAATCTATTTAATTTTTAAAAGCTTAATTTTTTGAAAATTAGAAGCCGGTGAGAGAAGAAAAAGTCCCAAAATACAAAATTTTTTTTTTGCAGGGATCTAATGAAGTTCAGTAATTATGATGCAATAATTGAATAATAATAATATATATATATATATAAGATAATAAATAATGAATATATATTATTATGTCATATATTTAATGATTATAACCATTCATTTCATGAAAATGAATCAATGATATTGATTTACTGTTTCACCTGTTGAATAACTATCTCAGATAGTTCAAAGTATTTTGAGAAGTGGTTATAAATTGCAACGGAACGAATTAGCCAACCACTAATTATCGAAGTAAAACAGCCTGTCAATTCGAATTTGTAAATCTTGAGCATGAGTGAAATCCGAAGTTAGGGAGTAACAAGCTTAAATCAAAAGTGACTAATGATACTACTAGAAGGTGTTCAACACCAAGCAAAAGATAAAAATATTGGGTAAATTATACTCCAGGTCTTTGAGTTTAAGGCTTAATATTGCACATGTCCACATTATGACATTGAAGTCCCTGAGTTTTAATCAATTATCAAATGAGTTTTTTTTTATTTTTTTATTATTAATTTTTTTTTAAAATTATCATTATACACCTCTCCCTCTCTCTCATCCTGATCCCCGCATAGCGTGTGCGACCAGCCATTTGATAATTTATTAAAACTCAAGAACCTTGATATTATAATTTTAAAAACTTAGACTTATGTGTTATTAAGCCTTAAACTCAGAAACCTATACGTAATTACCTAAAGATATATACAACAATAACAGTAATAGTTAACCACATTTTGGTCTTCAAATTGATACTATAATAAATATTTTACTCTCATCTTATATTTACAATATTGTACATATATATACACAACATAAAATGAATAGCGGAACTAATACTTTGACATACTATATTATATTAGGTAATTTTTATTAGAACAGAAATGCGCCCCTCTATTACTTTTTTGCAACATTTTTAAGAGATTTGGTTGGTTATTGTACTTTTGAATTTTGAGTAACATAATATTAACGTTATGTAACTTTTAAAAATAGAGAGAATTACATACATACCCTTTAAATCATCTTGAATTATATGTTAAATTCTGAATTTTTTAATTTTACAACTTAACCCCTTAAATCATCCAAAAATAACATATTTAGGTCTTTCTCAAGATTTTTAAAGAATATTTTTTGCTAATTTATAATTATTTGAATGTTTATTATCAATAATATGTATATACAAATATTATAAACATATTTGCAAATACATGAATTCTACTAGTTTTTATTTTTGGATGATTTAGGGGGTTAAATTATAAAATTAAAAAATGAGGGATTTAATATATAATTCAAGATGATTTAAAGGATACGTATGTAAATGCCCCTTAAAAATAATAAAAATAATCAAGGATTGAAGATTTTGAAGTAAATTTAATTATTTATGCATTAAAATTTAATTCGTAAGTGTATTTATTCCAAGACTTCTGCCACAGAGAAAGTTAATTTGCTGATTTTGTGCAATTAATAAAATCTTTATATTTTTCTTCACTTGCCACATGTCTTTTTTGTCTTGATGAATAATTTTGTATACAATAAAATTGAGTATACATTTGTTAAACACGTGGTTCCTGCGCTGCATCTCGGCCGAACGCGTGGCACCTAACAGGTCTATACTTGATTGATTGATTTGCTGACTCAGCTACCAGTTTTGCAGGATTATTGACCCAGGTCAACCCTCGGGCACGAGGGATCAACCAACCATCGTCCACGACGATCCAGGAATAGATCTTCATAACCTCGGACCCGAGGATACGAAGTACCGCCTGTCACAATCAGCTTCACCTAACTCCGCCGATCTCCCTATAGATGCTCTTCCCCAGGAAAGTACCAGCATTAAAAGATGTCATCCTCCTCATACAGCGGCGGACTTCTCCAGTGACAGGCGAACGACGCTCGGAGCTCACCCATCACTTTTCCTCCGGAAAACCAGGGTGGAGCTACGCGTGTCAACGGCTATAAAAACCATTGAACAGTCCCAGCCAGACAGAGGTCCCCAGAGAAAGAAAAGGAGAGAAAGAAAAACAAGAGACAACAAGGAAGAAGAGGGACTCTCAAGGATTCCTAGCTTTCTCATTCTTTTGTAACAGAGCCCCAACTGAGAAGCTCTCTCGACCCCTCTTCTTCTTCCTCTTCTTTTTTATAACAAAGCACTGTATAAACCCTGTTTTAGGGTTACTTTTCCCACTTAGTGAAACCTCTTCGCTGACCGATCGGTGGACGTAAGGGATTTCCTCTCTGAACCACCTTAAATCTCTGTGTGCTTTTCTGGTTGCCTTGGACAGAACCTTCCCCCTGAGCCTCTATTAACAGGCTCCCCCATTTGCGTGCCGCCGTCTTCCGGAACTCTCTCTCTCTCTTTGGTGTTCCCTGGGATTCCCACATCCTACGTCAACAACATTAAATTATGAAAGAAAATTAATGAAAGTTTTAGACTTTTTCCAACTAAACAATCTGAGTGCTGCGCTTTAGAATTGAGGCAATTTCATCATTTTTGTCCCAAAAAAATATTTTATTATCAAAAATTTAAAATTTAAAATTTATCGTTCTTTTTCTCGGTGCATGCCCACCCTCTCCACACTCTCTTTCTCTCTCTTAGGCTCTGTTTGGTAATAAAAAAAATTGTTAAAATTTTTAGTTATTTTTGAAAAATATGTGTGATGTAAAATAAAGTAAGTTGATTATCTTAAAAATTATGTAGGATGTTGAATAAAGTTGATTGATTTATTGAGAATTGTATTAGATGTGAAATAAAATGATTGTTTAATGTTGGAATTTATATGAGATGAGATATAAAATATTTTTTTTAAGTTTTTTTTTTTAAATTTAAGATTTTAGCTATGGTTAATTTTAACTATAATTTTTAGCACATTGTCAAATAGAGCTTTACTTGCTCCCATTGAGAAAAAGACGTAGGGGGCGGCTGCCGGCCTCCCACTTTCTCTCTATATCCTAAAAATGGGGACGTGCAAGGCCGGCGAGGCCAAGACAATAGAAAATGCCATTTTTTTTTTAAAATAACAGACATTTATCAACTCGATTTTTTCAGCTGTCAAAATATTTGGTCTGACCAATTCGGGTAAAAATTTGTGCTGCAATTTGAGTTAATATTGTTTATTTTATGGCTGAAATGAGATCACTATTATTTTATTGTTATTTTAAATTTAACATAAATTTAAATAATTTGGTGCGTGAATCGTTGGCCACCACGTGTAGACTTGCCTATCGCCCATGCCCATGTGGTGGCCAATGTTTTGGTTCACGAACCTAAATATTACTCATATCAATGAGTTAAATGCACATTTTATAAAAAAATGATTTATATTTGCAAATTTTAAATTTTAAAATTTATGCTATTTCAAGAAAAAAATAAATATGAGGAGATGTTTTTAAAATTTAAAATCTTAAATTTTTTAAATTTTTATAATGGAAAAATAAAAACTAATTTAATTTAAACTCATAAGATTTAAGAATTTTAATTAAATTTATAATTTTAAAATTAAATCTTTCTATCCCACCGAAGTCTTCTTCTGCTCTCATTCTCTTTCTGTGGGAGTCGCCAATGGACATGGGCGAGAGGCAATGGAATAAGAGAGACGGGGTTGTGGTTGAGGAGGACAAGAGGGAGGGGTAAGGGGTGAAGTGGGGCGCTCAACGATCTGATCCCGAGCTGATGCGATTTTGACTTAAAATTAAGTTCAAATTTTTTTATTTAATCAAATGAATAACCAAAAAAGTACAATTTGATCTTGATCCGAGCTAAGTCTGGCTCATTTGGTATCGATTTAAGTTTAATTCGAATCAAAGTCGATCTGATTTTTGATTAATTTTTAATCTTGCTATGTATAAATGCATTCATTTGTTCAATCAACTTAAATTATAATAATCGATTCAAATAAAATTTATGAAAAAATTTCTGATGAAGATACAGACGGTAAGACATAGCAGAGTACGAATGCGGCATCTATTGAAAAAAGTTTTGGTAACTTGGCCCTTTCAAATATGGTTTTATTGAATCGCCCAATGGCATCATTTTTTGTGGCATATTGCTAGACATAAGGAATCGAATAATTCCTTCATCTTTGTGTTGATCATGAATCAAACTCTCTAGAACGCATTTCCAGCCATTGCTAGTTTACAACCTCTTAATTAATTTTCTTATCCTTGAAAACATTCAAATTATGTTTTAAAAAGTAGGGCCAAATCTTCGCCAAATAATAATCAATCAGGGATATTTTAAGAACTCCTCACCTCTAATTGTGTAACAAAAATCTCTAATTAATGTTGAAAGTTCTAAGTGAAAAAATGTACTACGTTATTAACTAAATTTACATCAAAATCTGCTCCTTTTTTTACTTAATTTATATATATTTTCTGTATATATATACATTACATTTGCCACAAAATCACAATAATATTCAATCAAAAAGGTAATTTTATATTGCTAATCATATTGTTTTAATTAAAATTTAAATTATAACTCATTCAAAAAGCAATGAATAAGGATTGAAATTGTAAATATAATTTTCACTTTACACAGCATCAGTTGAAAAGTATTTTTTGTGCCAACTTGCAGTTGAATGGTTATGTATTTCACTTTAATTTTCAAGTTGGCAGAAAAACTTAATTAATTTGATTCTAATTTTCTAGTCAAATAAATGAAATATAATAATATAAATCTCTTTCAGATATTGTTTTTCTTCACGTCTTCATCAAATAAAATGAAATTCCTGTAGCTTTTGGCAGCGTTTCTTTAAGAGTTTTTTTTTTATGCCCATTTACTTATTTTTTAATAATTTTTGAAACTCCAAACTGGTTCAAATTTTAATATATTATTAGCTGATAAGATAATTAGATTTAAAGATGGTACAAATGTCTGTCACAGATATTAATTATCAAATTACAAATCTAACAAGTAATTTCATTTCAGCTCTCCCGATGTAGCTCATTGGAATTTCAGACAAATTATTAAAAATAAAAATCAGCTATTTGAGTCCTATCCATCTAAAATTCTTAAATAATGTATTTTGATATAAGATGTGAAATAAAGTTGATATTTTTAAATAAAGTAATATTTTTTTATTAAAATTTGTATTAAATAATTTTAAAAAATTATTTATTATTAAAAGTAATTTCACTTAGGCCCTTGAGGTTTACTCGACTTGCCACACATGTTCACAATTTTGAAAACTACCAGATAGGTTCCAAAACTTACGGTATAGATTGTTGTGGTTTTAATATTTATAAAAAGCTTCCAATAAGGTCCAATTAAACGTTTTACTTTAAAATTTCGTTAAATTAAAATTTTAATTAAGAAAAAAAAATTTAATGTAAAATTACAATTATATCCTCGGTACGGCCGACATCGCGCGGCTGCCGCATCTGGGCTCAGGCGGCTGCGTGCGCCACCGCCACCGCCGCCGTGCACGGGAGCGTCGCTGCAGCGCGCGGCCCCGCGCGGCAGTGACGCTGCGGCGACCCATGGGCGTTGGGCTGCGAGCGCGGCGGCGTACGCGATCGCCTGCGTGCGGATGCCGGCACCGACCGCTTCCGGGGCTGCCTGCCGTTTCATCATTTTTGTTCTAGAAAATATTCGGTCATCAAAATTTTAAAATTTAAAGTTTATCATTTTTTTTTCTCAGGCTCACTTTCTCTTTTATTTGTCTCTTCGCCGGGGACGTGCAAGGCTAGCGAGGCCAAGACAATAGAAAATGCCATTTTTTTATAAATTACAGCAATTCATCAACTCGCGATTTTGCAGCTGTTAGAATATTTGGTCTGACCAATTCCGGTAAACTTTTGAGCTGCAATTTGGTCTCACATACGTATCGTAAAATTACTATATATGAGATATATTATAATACATATATAATAAAATTTACTACGTATGAGATATTTTATGATATATATGATAAAATTTGCTACGCATGAGATGTATTATGATACATATGTGAACAAAATTACCAAATGGGTCTTTTTTATTTTTTTATTATTAATTTTTTTTTAAAATTACCATTATACCCCTCCCTCTCTCTCTCTCATCCCGATCCCCGCGCAGCATGTGCGCCCCAGCGGCCGCGCGGCCTTGTGCATGCACGGGGATCGGAAGGAGAGAGAGAGGAGGAGGGATATAATGCTAATTTTAAAAACTTTTTAATATTAAAAAAAATAAAAAATAAACTCATTTGATAATTTATTAAAACTCAAGAACGTTGATGTTATAATTTTAAAAATCTGGACTTATGTGTTATTAAACTTTAAACTCATAATCCTAGATGTAATTACCTAAAGATATATACAACAATAACAACCACCGCTACAAATAGTGATAGTTAACCCACATTTTGGTCTTCAAATTGATACTATAACGATTATTTTACTCTCATTTTACATTTATAATATTGTACATATGTAGCGAAGTTAATTTTTTGACATACTATATTATATTAGGTAATTTTTATTAGAACAGAGATGCTCCCCTTTCTATTACTTTTTTGTAATATTTTTAAGAGATTCGGTTAGTTATTGTACTTTTGAATTTTGAGTAACATAATATTAACGCTATGTAACTTTTAAAAATAATAGAAATAATCAAGGATTGAAGATTTTGAAGTAAATTTAATTAATTATGCATTAAAATTTAATTTGTTTGTAAGATTAAATTTAATAAGGTTAAAATTAAACTTAGATAGAGATATTTTTTATTGAAAATTGTGAATGATATGAAATAAAATTAATTATTATGTTGAAATATATGAGGAATGTGATATAAGTTAGTTATTATTTTAGTAATGTACGTAAAATGTGAAATAAAATTAATTTTTAATATTAAATTTTATATGTGAGATTAAAATTAAATTAAATTAATTTTTAATTTGAAGACAACGGGGCGTGTATTTATTCCAAGACTTCTGCCACAGAGAAAGTTAATGTGCTGATTTTTGTGCAATTGATAAAATCTTTATATTTTTCTTCACTTGCCACGTGTCTTTATTGTCTTGATGAATAATTTTATATACAATAAAATTGAGTATACATTAAATTATGAAAGAAAATTAATGAAAGTTTTTAGATTTTTTCCAACTATACAACCTGAGTGCTGTGCTTTAGAATTGAGGCAATTTCATCATTTTTGTTCTTAAAAAATATTATGATATCAAAAATTTGAAATTTAAATTTATCATTTTTTTTTCTGCTCACCCCCTCCGCACACACTCTCCCTCTTTCTCTCTCTTGCCTGCTCCTATTGAGAAATACGAGTTGAGAGCCGGCCGAAATAAGGATCTCATTTATTTTATTAATATTTTAAATTTAATATAAATTTAAATAATTTTATTTTATAGTTATTATAAATTTTAATATTTTTAAATTAATTTTATTTTACAAACACAAATTTTAATTTTAAATTAATTTTTTTTTCACATTTTATGTATTTTTTAAAATTAAGTTAATTTTACATCTGAAATTAACTTCATTTGCAAATAAGCTTCATTTGATTCAGTTCTAACAGGAACTGAAATATTAAAATTTTAAAAATATAATTATAATATAGCATAAACTCAAAACTTAAGTGTAATTTACCTTTTAATTAATCCTTATTATAAACTTATAATCCAAGAACTTCGAAAAATTCAAACGTGAATTGAGAAAGTCTAAACTCGAGTTTGTTGTCAGACTGCAGGCAACGGAGTATTCGCTCTGCTAGATCAGGTTTATAAATGGACTCCCCGGCCTTCTTCTTCCAGATCACCCAGCAGACTCCCATGGCTTCCGCCGGCCGCCTCGCCGTCTTCCACATCCTCCTCCTCCTCCTCCTCCTCCTCCTCCTCCTCCTCCTCAGTTCCGTCGAGAAAGTCGGAAGCGCGGAAACAATGCACATTGTCAATCGCAATAGTTTCCACGTGAGGAAAATCATCGGGATGGCGGTGGCGCTCTCCAACAGCAACTGGCTCACGCCGCAAGTGTACATGTTCCGGGCTCGAAATGCGGTTCTGTCAGCCATGTGGGCACAGCACGGCAGTGGAATCGCGTGGATTGTCACATTTCAAGTCTCAATCGCACCGCGTGGAATTACTGATCATGTGACGCGAGTGATCTTTGTGACAGCCAAGATCTTCATGGACAGTATGAGTGACGAATTCCCCTATATCCAATTTCTAGATCCCCCGGAAGCTCTTCAACTCCTGGAATTTTGACGGGACAGTCCTCGAAGAAGGAAACTATTACATTCACGTCACTTCATATTTTTATATTCATAAAATAATTAAGTATCTACACTACTCAAAATTGATATGTAAAAACTAGAGTCAAAACTTTGGTTAATTTGCATCCTTATTATATGTTATAAAAGCCTCCAAAAAATATGATCTAAAAAGATTCCTAGAATTCTTGTGATCATTTTAATAATAGAGATGCAAACCAAGGTTTTAACTCTTATTCTCGTTCATCAATTTTGATTCTTCGAGCACTTTCTAGTGATGAGACGGTGGATGGATTATGAAGCATATATATATAATTAATTGTTTGTGGTCACTTTATCTATATATGTATTTCTCTTTGTGTGTTATAAAGGAGTGTTGTAATCTAATCTATCAAAAGTGTAATGCTATGAATCTATTCGTGTATCAATATATATATATGTAATTTTGGTGCTAGAGAGTTTATTTCTGTCAAGTCTAATTACATGTGAATTTATCTATGTATGATTGCTTGTTTGAGGTTATTTTTAACTGATATATATATTAAAGATGATTTTTTTATCTGATATTTTTATTTTAAAATTAAATATGTAAAACTTAAATTAAATTAAATTTTATCTTGAAATTATGTAAAATATGGAATAATATTTTTTTAAAAGCTATATATATATATAATAATATAAAGTTAATTTCAATATTAAAATTTATATAAAAGTTAAATTACTTTTAATTTAATATTAAATCTTGTATATAAAGTAACTCACAAATTTAATTTTAAACTAAGCTAAAATTAACGTGAATGAACATAATCATGGTTAATTTTATTTTGTAATTCAATAATAAAAACTTAATTATATATTTCATCTTTCATAAACATAAATATAATAATTTTACATATTATGTAAATTTTAATATAATTAATTAATTCTATTGCTAATCATATATTTATTTCCAAGCACAAATTAATAAATATTTTCGTGGAGGGGCTGCCTTCCCTTAGCTCTGTTTGGTTGGAGTAAAAAAAGATGATTTGAAAAAAAATTTATAAAACTTTTTAGAAAAATATGTATGATGTGAATAAAGTAAGATAATTATATTAAAAATTGTGTTGGATGTGAAATAAAGTAATTGTTTAATGTTGAAATTTGTGTAAGATGAGATATAAAATAATTTTTAAATTTTTTTTAAATAAATTTAAGATTTTAACCACGACTAAAATAAGTCAATTTTTTAGCCAATTGTCAAACATAGCCAGGCATAGTGATGCATAGTGAGTCTAAATTATAATTAAATTAAGGGCAATTTCACCCAGGTCCCTGACTTTAAGGGTTATATCACTCAGGTCTACGTTTTTAAAATTATAACATTGGGGTCCCTAGGTTTTCAAACATTATCATCTGGGTCCTTTTTTATTTTTTTTATTATTACAAAATTATTAAAATTACCATTATACCCTTACCCTCCATCCCTCCAACAGATCCGGCACCCGCGCGGCCCTGCGCCATTGCCGGCGGCCTCGCACGGGGCTGCATCGACCGCCGCTGGCCGCTGGGTCCGCGCAGCCCGCTGTGCGCGATGCAGCCAGCACCGCTGCGTGCAGCGGCCGGCGTGACAACAGCGGCGACCGCTGCGCTAAGGCCGGCCTGCGCCGCACAGCGGCTGCAGGACCAACTGGTCTGGTTTCGCCGGCTCTCAGTGGTGCGCTATCATGCCCGGGCCCTCGGCGAGGGACCTGCCTTTGCCGGCGGCTGGGTCGCGCGGCAGCTGCGCGCGACGCAGCCTGCGCTGCGCTCGCCGGCTGCCCGTACAGCTTATGGTCACGCAGCCTGTGCAGCCGTGCGAGGCCGGCGGCGGCGGCGCAGGGCCGCGCGATTGCCAGATCTGTTGGAGGGATAGAGAGTAAGGGTATAATAGTAATTTTAGTAATTTTGTAATAATAAAATAATAAAAGAAGGACCCAGATGATATTTTTGAAAACCTAAGGACCCCAATGTTAAATTTTAAAAATATGGACTTGAGTGATAATAACCCTTAAACTCAGGGACCTGCGTGAAATTTGCCCTTAAATTAAATATTAGTTCTCTGCCAGCGTGGACTAATTTCTAACTCCGAGTTTCTTTAGGAATGAAACATTTTTTATAATATCAAAATTATATACATATATATTTGAAAAATCTTTAAGATTTTTACATATATCACATTAATGTTTTTATATTACATTGCGTAATTTCTTTGTAAATTATTTTATAGAATCTTATGGAATTAGTCTAGTTTGCATTTTTTAAAAATGAAATGTGACACAATAAAATTTAGGATGGCTAATTAATAATGCCTTTACCATTTATTAATATCCTAATATGAATTATGGAGCGCCTGGTTCACTAATGCTCTGTTATATTATTTAAAAAATAATTATTTAATTTAATAATATATGTAAATGATTTAATAAAATATTTTAAAATTATCACAAAAATAATATCTTGATATTATAATATTTAAATAATTTAATACAATATTAATAAAACATTGAATCAAATGCTCTTTTAATTTATTTAAAGCTTTTGATTCGCTAATTCTACTTGAGCAAGGTTGCACGATGAGTTGACTGACACGAATTTGTGCTCTTGGGGATGTGGAGTCGATGAGAGTATTACACATATTGGTTTTGATTTTAGATTTTATGATGCAGTACGAGATATCTTTTAGCACTATCATATTTTGTTTCTACTAACTCTTTTTTGCAACATCTTTAAATGAGATTTAATTGATTTTTGTATTTTTGAACTTTAAAATACATAATATAAACGCTAAGCTACTTTTAAAAATAATCTAGGATAGCAGATCATTTTGAAGTAAATTTCATCAATTAAGCATTAAAATTTAATTTGTATTTAGTGTTATTAGTTGTAAGTGAATTTATTCTAAGACTTTTGCCACAGAGAAAGTCAATTTTTTAATTTTCCGCAATTAATAAAATCTTTATATTTTTCTTCACTTGCCCCAAGTCTTTTTTTTTTTTTCCAAATGAATAATTTTATATGCAATAATAATAAGTATATATTAAATTACGAAAGAAAATTAATGAAAGTTTTACAAATGGAGCGATTGCTGGATTCAATCGGTCGAACCGTTCAGCTGGCCAATAGAGGGAACCATGTCAAGGAGGGGCTCACTGATATAAGATCCCACTATTAACCAATCATGCCTAACAAAATTTGAGATAATTTCATCATTTTTATCTCTTGATCACACTGGCTGTAAACTTTGTTAGCCTGAGGGATCATATAGGATAAATATTGCATGGGTCCCTAAAGTTTGGAGATTGGAGGAATTTTGCAAATCGATCACAACTTTTTTTGTGACGCCCATGGCCGAAGAGGGCGGGGAGTGATCGCCAGGTGATGTCCTAAGAGAAAAGAATCACTGAGGTAAGGTGCAGCTCCTGGCAGGCTTTTAGGCTGAATAATGAGTGGTGAGAGGAATACAGGAATGAATCATCTCACATCGAAAAGGAAGGGAGATCTTGAGTTGTATAAATAGATAACATGATCTCAAATGATAGAGACGCCTTTTGGGGCAAAACTGTGAGGCTAGTGATGAAAAACTCCATAGTTAAGTGTGCTTGGGCTCACTCAGTTTTTTTAAAGCTAAAGCGGACAACACCTCTATAATGAGATCACGGGATGATACAATATGGTATCAGCGTCGATCTCCCATAGTACGATGTGGTTTAAGGATGAACCAAGCGGAAGTTGATGGGTCTGAGATCACAGGATGTTACAATATGGTATCAGAGTCGACCTCCCACAGTACGATGTGGTTCGAGGACGAATAAGGATGGCAACGGAGCGGATTTTGGTCGGGTTTATAAATACTCATACATGCCCCGCTATATATTATTCATTACTCATACCTGCCCATATTCGTTTCCGCCCTGCCCTGCCTCGCCTCTATTCTAGTTTCACAAACCAGTGATAGTTCACCTGATTCTCTTTACATGCTGATAGTTCACTTGATTCTCTTTAAATTTTGTGCTTGTAATTTTTCTTGATTTGGTCATAAAATCCGTAAACTTATTGCGCAAATCACTGATTTTGAGTTTATATATATCGTTAGATTTTATTTTTTTATATGAAATTGCCTTATCAAATGAGTTTCGAATTAATGCTTTGAAAATTTAAAGGTAGACCATGAGTCCGTTGGTCATTTAACTAGTGTGGTTGTGAACCAAATATGTGTTTCTAGAGATGATAACTATGGATATGAAACAATGGACCCCTTTCGAAAATATTGTACAAAGTGTTGAAAAAATTATTAGAAATTTTGTTTCAACTGTCGCGCATTATTTATCGACTAGGGTGTTGGCTGCGAGCCAGTAACTTGGCCGCTATTTGGCAACCGCGCCACACTTGCCCCAACATTCTCCTCCTTCCCCAACTCATTGCCAGGGTTTGAACCCATGCCTGCTCTGATACTAGTTTTTAGGATCCAAGTACGGGTCTAAAAGGGAAGAATAGTATAAATAATTTAGAAAGCTCACAAGCATAAGTCAACAATAAATTAAATACAAACAGAAGTAATATTAAAATGTGCAAGTAAATAAGATCATATATAAAAAAACACAAAAATTTAACATGGTTTGATACCTTATAGTATTTACATTCTAATCCAAATGACAAATCAACTAACTATCCACTAAACTACTCCTTTAGTCAAAGATGGGATTCTTGTATAATCCAATCCCTCCTTTGTCCCAAGACAGAGATGCCTGAATTCAAACTTTCTTTTGCTTTACACTAGAGCCGTCTACCAGTTAATATGAAGGAACCAAATCATCTTCTCTAGATCCGAACTAGAGCTTTCATTATTAATTACAAGTGCAGGAACAATCAAATTCGAAAGAGAGATAATATTATAAATAAGCATAAGAAACCACCCTTCTTTTCTAGGATTGAAACCTTGACGTATTAGAGAAGAGGGATCACAAATGAGCACTTAAAGGGATTAATCACCTTTGTTCTTCACTTAGTCCCGTTAATCGTTTTTAATCATTCATTAATTGTTTCAACTTACTTTCACCAAATGAGAGTTAAAAGTTTTTAATAAACATCAAGAACTAGCTCTAAAACACCTCATAACTATATCTAGGCCATCCTTCCAATTCCTAGAAATGCGTTGTCGGAAGGCCTTTGATTAATTAAGTTATCGATAAGGAGCTAGACGTTGAAGCATAACAGCTAGTTCTAGCTTGGGTTTGATCGATCAACAGCTACAGTAGTTATTCCCCAGTGCCTGCTCTAGATTGATCAAGCTACAGTGCTTCTTGCCTTTGATTGATCAACTAATTGATCAAACAAGCTCAGTTTTACAGTTTTTGATCGATCGAACAGTTATGATCGATCAAATAGTCGATCAAAGATAGATCAAAATCCCAATAACAATACTTTCTTTCTCATAGTTGATCTAACTCAAATATAATCGATCTGAACTCAATCCAATCAATATTTAATATAGTCTTAAATGCTCATAATATGATTTATTTATCTTCTAACACTCTAAGAACAATCTTACAATAATTTCTACATATATTATAATAATAAATAATAAAATAATCTTCAATAAAGCTTCTCTTAAGTTTTAAAATTTGTTCATTAATCTCGATGACTCTAGCACTTTAGTAGAACTTGATTTCACTCTCCAAGTTTCTTTTACTTTAACCATTATGTGGAGCGTTAAGTTAGTAATTAAACTTCAAATCTTCACATATTAAACTCAAAGGATCTTGAGTTACTAATTAACTTAGCACAGTTATGATCAATAGAAATAATGAAGCAAGAGCATTGGCTGATATGCTAAGCAGAATGGAGCTATTGAAAACAATTAGAAGAGAAACACTGAGGTTTAGGTGATTAGGAGATTGTCTCCTAGAGCAAAGCTTTCACTAAGTATAAAGTTTGCCAGAAGCGAGTATAATCTAAGAGTTCTATAGTGTGGAAGATGGTCTATGGAGGTTTTCTTGGGATTGGGAGAGTCACAAGATGTCCAGAGAAGAAAATAATAAGAGACGGAGAACCTTCGAGCTAGAAGAAGATTTGTTAAAGGACCTAAAAGTCATGTCCAAAAGCTTGAAAAAGTGATTCTCTGTGCCTTGAAAGACTATTTATTATGACTTATGGTTCAATAAAATAACTAAGTGAAATAAAAAAGAAATGGTGATGGTATTTCATAATTTTATAATTAAAAATTATATATATATTTTGATGTTATAATTAAAAATTTATTATATTAAGATTTGGATGGAGAATTAACAGAATCTTTTAAAAATAATTCATTTAAAATATTTATATTAACCTCTGGGCAAACTTGAATCTCACTTTAACGAGGTTGGTTAAACATAAATTCAAACTCAACATTAATAAATTTATAATTAAGTTAAATTATATAAATATACAATATATTTATAATGATTATTGTCTATATCAAAAAAATATCATCATATTTACTTACTACCCTACACTTTTATTGTATGTAAATTTTTGTTTATTTTTTTGAAACTTTCTGTGCCTAAAAAAACTCTTATCTCAATTTAAAATTAAATAATTAAAATTTGACTTAATTTAAATTTGGCTCAAATTCAAAATAATTCAACTCAAAATTAGGCTGCTTTTTCAAATTTTACATGCTACAACCCAACTTTTAGCCATTATATTTAGGCTTTGTTTGGTAATAAGAAAAAAAAAAGAAGATTTGGTTGAAATTTTTAATTATTTTTGAAAAATGTATATGATGTGAAATAAAGTAAGTTGATTATATTAAAAATTGTGTAAGATGTGAAATAAAATTGATTGATTTATTGAGAATTGTGTTGGATGTGAAATAAAGTGATTGTTTAATATTAAAATTTGTGTAAGATGAGATATAAAATAATTTTTTAAATTTTTTTAAAATAAATTTAAGATTTTGGCCTTGGCTAATTTTAGCCCTGATTTTCAGCCCATTGCCAAACAGGGTCTTAAAGTAGGAAAAATTGATATTAATTTTTGAAATTAATTTTAAACTTGGTTATCTCTTTTTGTAAATTAGCATGTAAATTAATATATTATTTTTTAAATTTATCATCTAAACTAGCTCACAAATAATAACTATTATGAAATTCATAGCTCATTTTGTAATGCTTTTTGTAGGTAAAATTAGTACTTGGGTTCATAATTTCTAAAATATAATTTTGGTTTGCTATGTAATTGCATCCATTGTGCATGTAATTATTAATTTTGTTGTATTATCTCTAATTTATATTAATTTTTGACAGCTGCACATTTTCTTAATCTAATATTTAAAAATTGAAAAAAAATCCAAGAGCTCCTTAAGACTTTTTGGGAGGTGGCAAAAGAACAGGGGAAAAGGTCAAACGACCGCCACTCTCTGCATAGTCAACACGTTTGACTCAGCTGCCACAATGCAAGGACCCCACACGTAGTATCATTAATGGGTTACATTAAAACAATTGGAATAATTACCTATATATCACACTATTTAATTTTATTTATATTTTACCTATTCATTCTTAGTTAATTATGCTATGCATATTTAAAATATTACAAAATCTTACATACACACACTTGAGTTAAAACTTAAATAAAAATCTATTTGAAAAAAAATCTGTTAGTAAATTATTAAAGTTATATTTTTACCCTAAATGATATATATTTTTCTTTTCCTCAATACCACACTAAAGCGCTGATTTATCCTAAAATCAATTCACATCGCGGATGTTTCCTTTTTTTACTGCCACCTAAACATTAAGGTTTTAGGATTTTCACTCAAAATATATTTAAATATTCTTAAAATAATATGATGAACGACTTAGATTTTTTGTAATCTAACTATACTTAGATTATTGAAAAATTATAATTACTCATTATAATAGAAATAAGTTAAAATATGTGTATGTAAGATTTTATAATTTTTTGAGTATGTATAGCGTAATTAATTAAGAATTGATGAGTAAGGCATAAATAAAACTAAATAGTATAGCATGTAGGTAATTATTCCAAAAAAATAATATATTAATGGAAAAATAACACTTTGGTGCTCCAATTTATTAGTCCTTTTTGACAAATTTCAGATGAGTACTGATATTTTAACTTTTTTCATGTCTTTTTCTAGAGTATTTTTTGTTGAAGCCTAAAATTTAGTTGATATTGAGTTAAATTTAACTAAGTCAGACTAAAATTAAAATTAAAATTTTAAATTTTAGCTTAATTTTAAGTTCACATATTTGCCAAATGTTAAATAATAGGAGGATGAGAAAAGGCAAGAAAATAAAAAATGAATAAACTATAGTCTCATATATATACATATATATATATATCACTTAAATTTATTTTATTTAAGTTTAAATAGCCAAATTTAAATTAGAGCATTAATAATTACTAATTTGTTAACTAATAAAAAATTATTAATAAAAGAAGCACTATTTGGAATCTGAGAACGAGGTGCATATTTAGTGGAGTCTGACAGCTGGATCTCGCTGTGGATGTGTCAGCAAATTTTTAATTTATTTTATGAATAAAATTTGATTATATATATTTATGTAATTTAAAGGTCAACTTTCTCCCAGGTCCCTTCGTTTAAGGGTTATTATCATACAGGTCCACGTTTTTTAAATTATATCATCGGGTCCCTAAGTTTTCAAAAAATATCATTTGAGTCCCTTATTATTTTTTTAATTATTAAAAAATATACAAAATTACCATTACACCCTTACCATCCCTCTCTCCTCCAGATACGGC
>KZ451987.1:24282-54527 GCA_002786265.1 Apostasia shenzhenica
CCTCACTCTCTCCTCCAGATCACGGCAGCCGCGCAGACCCCGCCGCCGCCTCCGGCCGCGCGCTCGCAGCGGCCCGCTACGCTGCTAGGAGGCCTCGAGCGACGCCCGCCTAGCGGTGCATCGTAGCGGGCCGCCTGAGACGCCCTAGCCTGCGCACAGCTGCTGCGTGACCGGGCAGCCGTCCAGCGGATTAACTGACAGGCCCAGAAATTAATCCAGCTACCGCGCCGGCGCGCAGCAACCGCAGCAGCACCTGCTTGCCGCTCCCCGCCGTCCCTCACGGATCATCGAACAAAAACTCAATGGGCTGCCGAAGGAGAGAGCCCCTCAGAGCCCTTTTTGAGCTGAGTTCGTCACTCCACTACCTTTATCAGCTACAGTCTCTAGACTCTTTTCTTTTTGCGTTTTGCTCCAGTGTTATCTAGTTATCGGGGCCCGGCCCCAGTATCAGTAACGAGGGGAACGAAGACTGCCCGAAAGACCATTGCCGAGGAGAATGGCATGCATCGTGGAGAGCTGTGACCGTGACACATTGATCTCGTGCGCTTGAAAAATAGGCGCGGTCGCAAGCGTCGAGCTTGGCCAGTGTTATCAGCGCCAGGGCTGCTTCATTTATGCCGCGTTGGAGCCGGCATACTCGAGTCTTACGGAGAGGAGGTGCCAAATGCGCTTCAACGCGTAGGAGCTGGGGTAGTAGTATGAATGATAAATCTTGCTGCTTATCAGTTCTTCTTCACACTAGATAAAACCAATATCACAGAGACTGAAACAGGCCAACACAGCTATGCGGTCTCCAGTTTTTCATGCAAACTTAGTGGAGGTTACAGCGGCTTCCCTGCCTTGGGCTGGTCTTAGCACTGGTGGAGTTGATTCAGAGGGTACTCTTTCCTGTCTTGAAATATAATATCTTCCTACGCACTACAACATACTTGTCGCACTCGCTGATTGCGACTATAGTGCGGCCCCTTAAGCTCATGCCCTGAGTGAAAAATGCCAAGGCATCGCCCTAATTTAAATACTTGATCTTCACGTACCGTGATTATGATTTCTGAAAGCGACCATTATTATCACACCCGGGTTTTGCTCTCACACCATTTCAAATTATATAGTTAACGCGGAATGATGAAGATGCTTTTCAAACTGACCTAGTAAACAAATATTGCAGAGGATTGCCTATCTTTCATATTCTCCGGTGTTACATATACCCCGTATACTTGATAAAGGGAATTATATATCATATATAACGAGAACAATCTATTTATCCTCTAATAATGTATTTACAGGAGTCTGTGATAGTCATGAGTACAGATCGACAGGGACAAGGAGCGAGTCTAGGGTTAGGAGAAAGAGAACTGCTTGTTGTTGAAAAACGAAACGTAAGTAGTGACCCCAATGAAAGTACAATTTACGAGATTGCGAGCTCTTGGAAAGGTTTCTTCAGAAGCGTGTGCGACCAGAAGTTGTGGAGAAAGAAAGAAGAGTGGAAGCTCGGGCTAAAAATGAAAAAAAAACAGGAAAAAGAAACTCGCTCTTTTTTCCTCTTAAACAGAGGCTGAACTCCACGAAAGCTTTAATGCCATTGAGCTGAGGGCAGAAAGACAACTTAGCTCTTAGTCCTGATCTCGACCAAACCCACGCGCACTCGCAACCCTCTATGCTCTACTCCTGAATAAATCATATTATTTTTAATAGTAATGCTAATCAAATCGATGCTCATGCGTATAAATCTCCAGGCATGACCGTAGACATGTTCTCACTTCCTCGGAATTTCCCATAATAGTTATGGACACGCGAGTTCATTATGCTTTTGGTGTCATTCTCGCTTATGCTATTGAGGTTTACGTGTAAAGCTCGCTATATTACATTTCTCGTTTATCACTGCATAATGAACATGTTTTACTTTATCGATTTATTAACATCTTTTATATAGGCAATCGTCAGTGGCTTTCCTGACTAAGTCTCGTAAGCGTTGGAATGATACTCCTAATATATCTTCTTTATTCTATACGAGCTCGCAACACGGTTCAAGAAGCACGAGACAGTCTGCCTAAGGTTAATATTATCTTCTTCGGTAGTTATCGTATTGTAAAATATGACCTCACACAGTATTGTAAATAGTATGTAAATGTATATGATTAATATACTCCATCGATCCAAGTATAGGATGATTTTTAATTGGGGGGACCATTGTGTGTATCTCACCGTTATCAATAGGTAGTATAAGAAGGAAAGGGTGAGTGTAGGAAAATAAAATTAATCATTACATCATTATGTTAAGAAATTATATATATTGGAACAAATTTCTCTGTAAACTAATAAACAATGTAGGGAGTTTTATCTATTTTGATAAATGCTCTCTGACTACCGAAAGAATATGCCGGCTCTGGAGAGTAACACATGAAATTGTTCCTTATGTTTTATTCTAAAAGATTATGTGCTTAGGGACATATCATATGAGTGTCGAGAGCGAGAGATTACCGCTAGAGTATTATTTAAGTTCCAACTCCATCTAATATTTATACCGAGTTTCTACAACCATAGATGAGTGAGGCAATATTCATTCCACTCATATGTAATGGGAAGTATATATTACTATTATCTCAGAGGAAATTGCTAGATCGAAGTTTTATCATCTCTATGATGTAATTCAACTTCTGGGTATCTGGCAAGTATGGGTGAGTGTCTTCTCTATAAACGTGTCTCCACGTAGTCCATGGTCCCCAACCAAACCTGTTACGTCGATAAGTGGAGAGCATGCAAACTATACATTACTAGGCTCATAGCGAGCTTCTAGATATTACTACATAGAATGCTGCTTATGAGCTATACACGTCATCTTAATAATTTACACCAATAGCTATCTAAGGCATGTCAGTATTAAAGCGTTCCCGAATCTGTGAGCACAGTGTTAAGAAACTCAAGTATACCTGGGAGATTTCTATCACTTGACCGGTGATCTCAGCTATCCTTCCGAATCATACTCTATCAGCTATTAGTCTAGACAACAGACTATGCCGAAAGAAAACAATATGATTCACGAGAGTTCATCAGTTGTACCTGCATTTTATCTGTCTTATCTACCCCAATTTGATATATCTATATTGATGAATTCTATATTAATACTCTATCTGTGTATGTCGGTGATCATATGTGATCCGAATGAAGCTCTATTCGATCTTCTTGGTAGCAAGCCATGAACCAAATGTGCAGAGATGTGTTAAGTCGGTATTGTGTGAAGAGTACATTTTCTTATTTGTGAATCTATCCATTGAAACAGATCACATGGTCTACTCTGTAATCGAGTATATTTGTACGTGATGATGCACCTTTCCCTTATTAGATCATAAGAGCAACGAGGAAATAGAGTTAATGGAGCTCTTTGATCATTGCGTAAGTCTAATACAGATGGATTTATACCTTGTGAGTGGAAAAAACTTTATCTCTGACTTGACATCTCATATACCAGTACACTCTTAAATACGCTATTTCCTATATATAAGTATTCTTGCGCTTTTATGTACTCGCTATAGGCAGTTGTGGCCATAGATCCTCCCTGGCTTCAAATTCATGAGCAATGTTTTGAACAGTGCATGAAGCTTAGCGATTTTGTATAGCAACTTCGCTTGCGCGCATTGGAAACTTTATTTACTTTATATCTTGATATCTAGAGCTCGTCAACGAGTAGCATTGTCGGCTTTAGCTGATAATAATTGGCTGCTGCAGAGGATACCACTTATGTCACTGACCTCTGTTGTGTAATCTGATGGCTTTCACCGAGCCGAAAAGTCTGCTATCGCTTAAGATAATAAGATAAATAGATAAGCGGGCTTACCACTTCATCTGTTGTAGCTGAATTCAATGAATATACATAGGATGTGGAAAGTTAGCAAATAAGCTCCGTTACGGGAGAGTACTCTTTAGAAGACCCGTAGCTGGCCATAACTCGAAACTGGGCATTCCGGCCCTATGGAGTAAGATTTCTACTGACTCGTCTGATGTCTCCGGAGCGTCTTCCCTAAGCGTCTGGTGAAAAAGGGTCTGCCACCACTGAATCGGATGCTATTGCTCAATTGAATTGTGTAACCGAATCGGATGTCTCCTTATCCATAAGCCCCCCTAATAATAAAGAAATGCATGGATCGGAGAGAATAGTAATACATAAGCCTAGCCTAGAATGCATTTAAGAATTTCAACAGAAAGAGATGAATAGGAAGAGAAACTAGAGAGGACTTAGTGCCCGAACTTAATAAGCTCTTCTTTTTCTTAATGATAAATAGTATGTTTTATTAAAGCGAAGCAATGAAATAATTTATAATCCAGTCAGGTGATTCAAGTAATGTAAATGACGGAAAGAAAATAAAAAATATAGGGAGTAAAATAGCAATTTACAAATGGAGAGCGATTATATTACAACATATTCCGATAGTCAGTTGAACCGATTCAGCTGGCCAATTAGAGGTATAACACAATCGTCGAAGTCTCG
The DNA here is from genome assembly GCA_002786265.1 of Apostasia shenzhenica. Classification (NCBI taxonomy): domain Eukaryota; kingdom Viridiplantae; phylum Streptophyta; class Magnoliopsida; order Asparagales; family Orchidaceae; genus Apostasia; species Apostasia shenzhenica. The sequence goes on from KZ451987.1 coordinate 28,766, forward strand.
CACAGAGAAGGAATGCTTTCTTATTTCGGGCCCGTCCTACGTAGCATATTTAGAGTAGATGAAGAGGTAGAAGTATTAGAGTCACGTGTGTCCTTCCTATATCAAGAGATAATTGAGGACGATTGGAAGAACCTTTTAATCAACCCAAGATACAAATAATCCAGTCATATCTTCCAGCATTAGATCTGTGTGATTATGACCAAATCAGGATCCAAGGTCAATTGAGCGTGCTCAACCCCACATAGCCAATCTTATGAAAATCATCATAAAATAGCCCATGTATCTTTTATAGTGTAAGTGTAGACAATTGTATATAAAAAGAAGGGCGTCTCCATATGAATGTAGGAGTTTATCAACGACTAATGGCAAAGTATGATTTACATCCTACTGTTTACAATGTATTTATCTCTTAACATCATCCTCTACACTGTGTTTACTAAACTATCCATATCAAGCTTAAATGAGCCCTTTATCAAAGCTTTCTATCTCATTCGAGCGTACTGTGCACAATCACTACCCGCGCTTTACCGTTAGAAGAAAGGCTTCCTTCCAGTCAGTGATGACGGGGACTGACTTCCGTAGCCTCTAGAGCAACTCTGATACATCCTATTCACAAAAATATAACTATCAAGTCCTATCCTTAAATTTACATCTCTAATATCTCTCTATATATATCATAACAAATTTATTAATTTATTTACGAATTTATAGTCACGACGGTAGCCTATGCGGGAGGCCACGCACACTGGATAAAATGATATTTTAAAGATAAAATGTTATGTTGAACCTGATTAGAAGTATTTTAGAAATAGTTAAAGCATTAGTGAATTATATAGTAATTATTATAAATTTGAATGACATGTTTTAACTTTATGATAAACTAGGCAAATCTCAGGGGCCTAAGTGGAATTACTCCTAAATTTTTTTGTAATAATATTATCTTGTTTGTTTGTAAAATTTAATTTAAAATGATTAAAATTAAATTTAAATAAAGATATTTTTTATTAAAGTAGTAAATGATGTGAAATAAAATTAATTATTATGTTGAAATATATGAAAATTTTGAAATAAATTAGTTATTATTTTGATAAATGTGTAAGATGTGAATAAAAAAATTTTATTTTAAATTATGTGTATGATGTGAAATATATTTAATTTTTAATATTAAATTTTAAAACAAATGATGAAAGCATTCATCATTTATAAAAATTTACTTTTAAATTTTGAAAGTAAATTTAAATTTATCTGCAATTTATTCTTCAAAAGTTTATTATTGTAGCAATAAATTTTATGTCAAAATCATAAAAGTAATAAACTATAATTTTAAATAAATAAGGCAGAAAATCATGTGACAGTAAAAAATATTACATAAAATTGACTGTATATCTTATTAACAGTAGAAACAAATGAGAAAACATATGATCAAATATATCATTTATATTTTATCAAAAATATATATAATTTATATTAAACTATGAATCAATATTATAATAGCCTTTATCTTGTGTTAAGTGATATAACTTTGAAGAATCGAATATTTTACTATACTAATATATCAACAAATATTAGAGCTCTTTGATATGCAGTTCTAAATACAGATGGTGATTTTATGTATTTATTTTTAATATAAATACATTTAAATTTATTTTTTATATCAAAGTAAATAATTTTAAATTATATATATAATAAAATATTTATTTTAAAAATAGGTTAGTGTATAGGCATTTGGCATTCCCTGGCTTCAATTTTGAGTCGGGCATTGGAAATTTTATCATATTTGTTCGGTCAGCATTGGCTGGCCGAACTTAATAAGTCTTTTTTTTCTAATGAATAGTTTTATATGCACTAATAATAAGTATATATTAAATTATGAAAAAAAAAATAATAAAAGTTTTACAAATGTAGCGATTACTAAATTCAATCGGTTGAACTATTTAGCTGGCCAATAGAGGGAACCATGTCAGCCCCAGGAGGGGCTCACTGCTTTTGATAGGATAAATATTGCACGGGTCCCTAAAGTTTGGAGATTGGAAGAATTTTGCAAATCAATCACAACTTTTTTTTTATGAAAAATCAATCATAACTTTATCTTATGAAAAATCAATCATAAGTTTTAAAATTTTATAAAAAAAGGTCTCATAGTATGGTTTATCAACATTGATTTGATTCGATACGCTAAAATCCCAACTGTTAAAAATCACAATAAATGACTTTAGTACTTCTGAATTTACTTGCAATACGAGACCAATATGAGGGGACCTACCTACAATTTATCACAAAATATAATATTTCAGCCTTCTATTACTAAAAATTTAAATTTTAAAACTTTAAAATAAATAAATTTAAAGTTTAAAATAAAATTTATTAAATGTTTGAAATAACAAATTTCAAAATACAAACTCTCACCTCAGACATTTGCTTTCTACTCTTTATGAAAGGTTACTTATTGATAGGTCTCTATAGCTAATTTCTAATTATATTTCGGTATATAGTTCATAAGAACGTCTCAAAAGATCTCTAGTTTGAAAACATTGTGACAAAAAATGCCCGTCTTGAAATTTAAAATTATTGCATAAAAAGTTTAAATTAATAATATTTTATGATATTTAATGAATATTCTGGCAAAATTATTTTTAAAATTTTGAATTTATCATTTTTTCTCTTTCTTGCTCTGGCCTACCGGGGTGCAGGCCCACCCCCCATCTCTCTCTATCTCCCTATCCTTGGGACATTGTCGGTGCAGTTGCCAAATCCGCCCAATTCCCCCTTCACGCAAGGCAGACGAGGCGGCGATGCAAGGTGGTAATGAGGTGGCAGCAACGGTGAGACGGGGACAAGAGGGAGTAATGCATGAGAGTGTTAATGGTATAATTTAAAAAAAATGAAGTAATATTAAAAGTAAAATTGAAATATTAGACAAAGAAATCTTATTTGTAATATTAATTAAACTAAAGTAACCTTTTAATGAGTTTTTAAAAGCTGTTAACTAAAAGGACCTATCAATAATTAATCTTTCTATAAATTTATAATATACAGTTCAAATTTTTGTAAATTTTGCAATGAAATTTAAAATGTGGTTCTCCTGTCTAAAAAATTAAAAAAAAAAACTATAAATGCAGAAGAACATTTAAAAATAATTTCTGAAATTTGATCTCTCTGTTCAAAGTATTTGGGAAATCAAAAAATTTAAAATTAAATGTTTATGAACATTAAAATGAAAATGAAGTTATTCATAAGTTAAATAAGTAAATATTTGCAAATTTTAAACTTGCAATATTGCCTTCTAATTAGTTAGTAATAAAAGAAGTAAGAAGTTAAAAAAATATTAGCCATAGATAAAAATAAAATTTTTGAAGTTATGAAAATTATTTAATTGATATCTAATTAAATATATTTTTTCATTTGAAGCATAATGAAATCATTAAAATTATGAAAATGTTCTACTTGATATTTGATTAAACACTTTTTCTTTGGAGGAAATTAAACTCAACTTAAAATATAATCAATTCAAACAATAATTTTATTGTTTGTAACTCAAAATATATTCATTTGTTAATAACATGAATTGAGTTTTAAAGTTAAGTTTGATAATTCAATTCTTTTCAATTAACGAATGAATTATAATGAATTACCGTAAAATATATTAAACTCAAGTAAAAATTAAAATAATTTAAAATTAAAAATAAATTTCAACAAAGGTTTAAATTTAATCAATTAATTAATTATTCAGTGCTAATTTTTTTGTCAAAATTGAAGAAATTAATAACTAGTCGGTTAACATATGCTCCAGGGGATTTGTCCCATCGGAAAATTCCAACTGGGAATAGATATTTTAATTAATTTGATTGTAATTTTCAAGTCAAATAAATGAAATATAATAAGCTTAGTAGATGTATAATAATATAAATATCTTTCAGATATTACTTTTCTTCACGTCTTCATAAAATAAAATGAAATAGATAATTAAATATAAAGATGGTACAAATGACTGTCACAAATATTAATTATTAAATTACAAATCTAACGAGTAATTTCATTTCAGCTCTCATAGAGGAAAAATAAAAAGTATTTTCGTAATTTTAACAGTATTTAATGGATACTGTCAGAGATGGACAATAATGATCTATACAGTAAATTTTCGGGACCTGTCTGGCATGTTTTCAAAATTATGAACCTTCCTGGCAAGTCGAATAAATCTGAGGGACCTAAATGAATTATTACTTATTATCATTATTATTATTTTATTTCTGATTTTAATTATCGTGCCAAACAAGGCTTACTTTCTAGCATGTGGCAAAATAACATGGGAGAAGGCTGCCGCTTTTTAGTATTAGGGAGTGCTGTCTTTAAATAATGGGCTTAGGATGTCAACTGTAAATATTTAATTTAGGGGGGTTCTATTTGTAAATAAGATTTTTTTTAGGTGAAAGATGTAAATTTCCTTTTAATTAATCCTTATTCTAGCTCAAGAACGTCGACAAATTCAAACGCGAGTTCAGAAAGTCTCGGCTCGAGCTCGTTGTCAGCCTGCAGGCAACGGAATATATATTTGTTCTGCTCGATCTGGCTTATAAATGGCCCCCCGGCCTCCTTCCAGATCCTGCAGCAGACTCCCATGGCTTCCGCCGGCCGCCTTGCCGTCTTCCACCTCCTCCTCTTCCTCCTCCTCCATGCCGTCAAGAAGGGAAGCGCGGCCTACGCTGTTGACAATCCGAATGATATCGCTATGAGGTACCTCGTGACAAGGGCGCTGCATTTCTACAACAAGCACCGGAACAAACAGTACGAATACTTGTTGAGGTATGGAAATAGGATTACGTTCGCCTCCTGGCAATACTACCCATATGCAATATTGTATTTGGTAAATTTTGAAGTCACAGTGAATTTCTACGGATGGCATATAGTGATCAATGCAAGAGCCCTGATCTACACGAACGGTGTGCATGACGAATACCCGTTAATCTGCTTCGTAAATCCCCCCGAAGGCATACCATTCCCGTGATCTTTGTGCGCCAGTGATCCAAAAATAAAACTTTCACATTCACGGCAGTTCAAAATTTCATATTTATGATATAAAATAAGTGTGTACTCCAGTCAAGTTAATGGATGAGAGCAAGAGTACTCAAAACTTTAATTAGTTTGCATCTTTATATATTCTTGAAATCTTGTGATCATTTTGATAGAATATATATATATATATATGTATGTCACTTTTATTTATGTATTTCTCTACAAGCATTTTCAGGAGTGTTCTAATCTTTCTGTCAGAAGAGTTTTGCTATGAAATTATCCATGTATTAATATACATGTAATATAGGAGTTAGAGAGTTTACTTCCATTAAATCTATCTTTTTCATGTATTTTACCGGCCATCAAAAATTAAATGTTACATATATTGAATCGAAATCTTGCAAAATTATATATTTCACGTGAAATTTTTGAAAAAATTCTGAATTAAATTATTAATACATTTTTATAAAATTTATCCTATTGTGTATGATTCACAAATTCATAATAGATGCTTTTATTTCATTAGATATGGATAGTGTATTATAGGATAGTTAATTTTAAAAAATAAATGATGTTTGGAGTATAATGTTGAAATTTAAGGATTAAAATTCAGGTTTAGTTTTTAGTATTAAAGTAATTAAGACATAATTTAATATTTTGGATTATAAGTTTATAATTTTTAAGAGCTTTTGGTGTGGCAATTTTATATCCAAATATAATATAAAATCTGTAATTTTGTAAAATTTCAGTATGATAACACCTAATTTTTCATAATTAAACTATCCTCCGTATAAATACTCCTAAAGATAATTTTTAATGTAATATTTTTATTTTAAAAATTATGTAAAATTCAAAGTAAAATTAATTTTGCCTTAGGAGTTTGTAGAATTTGAAATAAATAATTAAGTTGATTTTTATTTTAAATGTTGTGTGTATACGATATATTATAAAGTTAATTTTAATATTAAAATTTATATCAAATTTAAAATTATTATTAATTTAAGATTAAAATTTATGTATAAAATATCTCATAAATTTTATTTTAATCTTAGTTAAAAATAACTTAAACAAACAACACCACGTGGTGCATATCAATTTCTGCTAATCTGCATGCCTATAAATTTATCTAAACAGTCATATTTATGGTTAATTTTAGTTTTTGATTTAAATAACCAAAAATTAACTATATATTTCACCTTTTATAAACATCAATTTAATAATTTTACATACTATATAAATTTAATATAATTAATTAATTTTATTGCTAATCATACGTTTATTTCGTAGCTCAAATAAATATTTTAAAGGGGGATTGTCTTCCTTTAGTGAGTCAACATTATAATTAAATTAAGGGGGCATTTAATTCGTTATTATTTTGGTGTTATGTTATGTAATCTAGATATCATGATATCTAGATGTCATCTTCTGACTAATAATTTTATAATGTAATAGAAGATTATTTATAAAATATCATTAAACCAACTAATTAATTTCTCTAGATAACATAACATTGAACCAAACGCCCCTTAAATATTATTTCTATGACAGACTCAACCGATTTCTAACTCCTAATTTCTTTGTGAATAAAATATCTTTGATTATATCAAAAAATATATTTTGATACACTTTTTAGATATATATCATGCAAATTTCTTATTTATATATGTAACATAATTTTTTAAAAAATTTTTTATCAAATTTTTTTTTTTATTATTATAGAATTAGTCTAGTTAGTATTTTTTTTTAAAATGAAATAAGATGGAATAAAATTTAAAGATGACTAATTACTAGTGCTAATAATAATGCCTTGACATTTGTAATATACTAGCTATTATAAATTAGGGAGCATTTGATTCACTATAATTTTGATATAATGTTATACTATTTAAAAAGCAAAAACAATTGTAAATAATCTTAAAAAAATATTAAAATTATTACTCAAAAATTATATTTTGATGGTGTAATAGTTAGATAAAATGATATAATATTGAAACAATATTAAACCAAATGCTCTCTAAATTTATTTATAGCTTTTAATTCGTTAATCACTAATTATATTTTATAATAAGGAGTTCATAAATCTTTTAAGATGTGCAAATAAATATACACTTTACCTATGACGTTAAAATTAGAAAGAAATCAAATACATTTTCGATACATCAATATCGAACTAGTAGAATGACTAATTTTTATTATTGGCTAAAAAGCTTTTGTAGTACATAAACTGCAAGAGAAAATTTAATCGCGCTAAACACATAGCATTGTACAAGCATTTAATCTCCCAATCCTAAATGCGAATTCAAATTTGGTGCTTAATGTCACTAACAACTTGACAATGAGCATTCATCAGCAACGCTATCGATTCCAAACAAGGTATATTGAGAAACCTGAGCAACTCAAGGTTTTATCCTTGTCGAATAGATAGAAAAAAGAAATATGATACTAATCGATGCAAATAATTAATAGATTATAAAGATCTGACAAACTACTAATACGAGTGAAAAAAATAGCAATAGAAAAAGATTGTTAGGTGTTTTAAGAGCACAAATGAAATAATTAGGGTTACAAATATTAATGCTAATTTTCTGAAGAAAGTCTATTGTTTTAAATATTTTAAGAAAATCTGCTGAAAACAATTAATGACACTGAATTGTTTCTTTTAGAATCTAATTACTAGCTTCCACCAAAAATAATTTTAATTTGAAACTAAATTATTCTAAACAAAAATTATAATCCTATAGTTTTTGGGTTAGAACAAAATATGATATGAAATTATCTAAAAAATAAAATCTGTTTGAACCTGAGTTTTAAACAAGACTGTGCTAGAAATCTGTTAATTATGAGCTTTCAAAATTATTTTTTTATAATTTTAAGCCATTTTGAATGAATTACTTAAATTATTTTCACAATGTATCTCTTGTTGGGTCATTCGTTATATAATTCCGCAATATTCAAAATATACTCATAAAAAAGATTAAAAAAAAAACATTGGGTAAATTGCATCTGGGTGACTGAAATTGGAAGGGCATTACGAAGTGATCCTAACTTCTTAAAAGCATTGTTTTAGGTCCATAAGGTCGTAAAAGTAGTACTATTTAATCCCAATTTAAAAATAATTATTAATTTTTTATCATTACATTATAAAACTATTTTCAAATGTTAATTTTTTAGTTTTTAAAAAAATTAATATTTATATGTTTTAATTTCAAATTTTTGGAGTAGAGGAATAAGAGACGAGAAATAAGAAAAAGGACGAAAGAAATTAAATTTTAGATTTTTAAAAAATTTTAAAGAATAATGAGAACAGAGGATATACTAATTTTTTAAAAAATGTAACTTAAATTACTCAAAATAGGATCAAATTTCACACTTTCTACAAGTAAAAGCAAATGAAAATATAAAATTCTTAATGATAAATCAAAACTGTTGCACTTTTATAACCTCACCAACACAAAATTAAAATTGTTTAAAAGTTGTGACTATTTTGCAACCCTCTTTTGATCTTAAGAGTTCAGATGCAATTTATCAGGTTAGAATTAATCTGATTTAATTTTAAATAATATATTCTATATTCAATTTAATATTAAAAATTAATTATATTTAATATCATATACATAATTTAAATTTTAAAAAACAACTTTATTTCATATTCTACATACATATTAAAATAATAACTAACTCATATCACATCTCTCTCATATTAATTTCAGCATAATAATTAACTTTATTTCACATCATTCATAACTTTCAATGAAATAAATTTTATTCAATTTTAATTTAAGAACCTAGAGGGAGGGAGGTTTGTTAAAAAAACAAATTTTCTAAATTTTTTATTAATATTTAATATGCAATATCCATATAAATAAGCCTTACAGATAGCATAAAAATAAAAATAAAAAAAACTCAAGAAAACAAGAATGCTTTAACTTCCAAATGCAATTTATCTTAATCCAAATATGTAAAATAACTACAATAAAAATTACACTAAATTACAAGAAAAGATAATAAAATATAGTGAAGGCCCTCAAATTTTTAATATTTATGTCATATTTATAAGATTTGAATAAGTAAAATAACTTAAGAATCTGTATTCCTATTAAGAACAAGTAACAAAGTAATAATTATTTTTCATATTATATATTTATTTGTATGTAAAGTTTAATAAAAATAAAAACTCAAGAAAACATTAAGAATGCTCTAATTAACTTTAGAGATCTAAATGCAATTTATTTTTTAAAAAATTATATTAATTTAATCATATAAAATAACTACAATAAATATTGCACTGAAATATAAAAACAGATAATAAAATATAGCGAAGACCCTCCAATTTTTAATATTTATTTCACATTAATAAAACTTGAATAGGTAAAATAACTTAAGAATCGATATTCCTATTAAAAACAATTAATGAAGTTATAATTATTTTCCATATTATATATTTATTTGAATGTACAGTTTAATATAAATAAAAACTCAAGAAAACAAGAATGCTCAAACATTCGGTATCCAAAATGCAATTTATCTTAAAATAATTTATATTAATCCAAACCTATAAAATAACTACAATAAACATTACACTGAAATACAAAAAAATATAATAAAATATGGCAAAGGCCCTCCAATTTTTAATATTTATTTCACATTTATAAAACTTGAATCAATAAAAAAACTTGAGAATCCGTATACCCATTAAAAACGAGTAATGAAATGATAATTATATGCCATTTTACCTATTTATTTGTATGTAAAATTTAATAAAAATAAAAACTCAAAAAAACAAGAATGCTCTAACTTTAGAGATCCAAATACAATTTATCATAAAAAAAATTAGAGGGTATTTGATTCATTATTATCTTAGTGTTATATCATGTAATTTAGATATCATAACATTTAAATATTATTTTTTAATTAATAATTATATAATTTTATAAAAATTATTTATAAATACTATTAAACTAAATATTTATTTTCTTTAGATAACAAGAAATAACATCAAAATAACATTAAACTAAATACCCTTGTTATATTAATCCAAACCTATAAGATAACTAAAATAAACATTACACATACAAACAATATAATAAAATATAGCGAAGGCCCTCTAATTTTTAATATTTATTTCACATTTATAAGTCTTGAATTAGTAAAATAACTTGAAGAATTTGCATTCCCATTAAAAAAGAGTAATGAAGTGATGTAAAAATAATATATAAATTGAAAAATTTTGTAATGGGCCATGGTTACTCAAAAAAACACTAAATTAAAATTTGACCTTTTTTTCAAAATATTTTTACAGTAATTAATCAGCCACAATTCAAAAATATAATAATAATAATAATAATAATCAGCCACAATTCCTCACAGAATAAAAAACTCTGATTAATGAGTAACACTTTATATATATATATATATATATATATATATATATATATATATATATATAATATATATATATGTTGCTCTACTATTATTTGTGGGCACAAATATATTGAAAATTTTCTTCAGCAGAGTTGTTTGAAAAGTAGTAGTATGAAATTTAAAAACTATTATTCATCATAATTAAAATTATTAAAAGTTATAAAAATTATTTAAAACTAATTAAAACTTTTTTCACTAAAATTATAAAAATCTTTGAATTGATATTTAATTAAAGGAATTGGTTTTATTAACGTTGATTAGCTTTCATATCGAAAACTTAATTTCATAACAAAAACCATTGGAGGCAAAATAATGATAGTTTTCAATATAATTTGAAATGTCAAATATTAATGTTTCCTATAATTTTTTTTAGTAGACGTTTGGTTCGTTATTATCTTGATATTATATTATATAATCTAAATGTCATCATTTAACTAATAATTTTATGATCTAATATAAGATTATTTGTATATGTCGTTAAACCAAATAATTATCTTATCTAATAACAAAATATAATATCAAGATAACATTAAATCAAATATCTCCTAAGTATAATTAGATTATTCTTTAGCTCAAATTAGGGAGAACTAGCGCTGATTAAAATTGGCATTTGTTGGTTAACGCTCGACAAGCAATGAAGATGGGTAACTCATGCATGGGGACACTAGTTTCTAGCTATTATAAAGTAGAAAACTAATTTATTTGAATGGAGAAAACTCCTTGTTTTTCCTCTTTGGGCTGAATAGTTTAAGAGAAAAAACGAGTAGAGTTAGAGCTTACTTTGAGGGATAGAGGAACGAGAAAGGAAAGAGTGAAGAGCAATTTCTTCTTCCAATCAATTTCTGTAGCATCCCATGATCTCATTGTAAAGGTATTGTCCGCTTTGACTTTAAAAAAACTGCGTGCTTGAGTGCTTCCCAGGAGGTCACCCATCCCAGTGCTACTCCAGCCCAAGCACGCTCAACTATAAAGTTTTCCATCACTAGCCTCACGGTTTTGCCCCAAATGACGTCTTTACAATGAGATCACGGGATGTTACAATTTCAGTCACTTTCTTTCAAGTCATAGCCAGATTTAAGAAGATAGGGATTGAGGAAGATATGAAGAAAATTCAAATGCATGGCTAACAATAGATAGGCAATAGTACTAATAGTTATATTAAATCGAAATCCTGCTGAACTAAAATATTACTAGTGCTATGCATGCATGCATGCATGCTACAGATTTATTGAAATCTTATGTGCTAAATATTGTATTTTTTAACATATAAAATGATCTCTAATTTTGACAAATTTGATAGAGAGTTAGCTCGTGATGTTAAACACAACTTTAGTTTTAAAATCTCCTATTAATTCAGATTTTAAATTTATATTAGACGGCTTTTAATTAAATGTAAAATTTATTTTTTTCTTTATGCAGATTCGATTTTATTAAAAATATTGGTAGGCAATTAGAGTACTTTTTCTACTATAATGCTGATGTTTAAAGTTTCCTCAAATGAGGTCATTTTATATATAATTAAACTAATTTAACTTAACCTGAAAATCTGTATTTAAGGTATATATCTAGTGTGTGCTATTTAAGTGATGAATTTTTATACTAAATATTAGAATCTTCTCTAATAGCTCAAGTCGAACAGCAGTTCAAGCAGAACAACAGCTCAAGTCGAGCAGCTCAAGCCGAACAACAGCTCAAGTCGAGCAGCTCAAGTCAAACAACAGCTCAAAGAGTTATCACCAGATCTTATTCTTCGTACTGCTATGTCAACTCAGCATTTAAGACAGCATGGGGACCCACTCTCTAATCGTTCTTTGCAGAAATAGGTGTCAGATGTGACAGACCGTACCTACTAAGCTGCCCTTCTCTCTCTCTATCTCTCTCCGGCTAAGCTGTCCCTCTCTCTCTATTTCTCTTTCTTGTACTCACTCGGTCTCTATTTAGAGATCAAGCTTTGGGATTCAATTATTGGATTTAAATCGCCTAGACGGCATTGTGGTTTTTCCCTCGGATACTCGGATTTCATTTTATTGTGGCATATTTTTTGCATCAACACTAAATGAGATTTCAATTGAGGGGAAACTTGACATGCTGATAGTTCACTTGATTTTCTTTAAATTTTATGCTTGTAGTTTTTCTTGATTTGGTCATAAAATCTGTGAACTTTATTGCACAAATCACTGAGTTTGAGTTTATATATATCATTAGATTTTATTTTTTATATGAATTAATTGCCTTATCAAATGAGTTTCGAATTAATGCTTTGAAAATTTAAAGGTAGATATATAGGAAACTTGATTTCCTATAATTTTGGTATTTAAAGTTTATTCAAATTATACTTATAAATTAGCATTATAAATAGTTGAATTTAGATCTAAAAAATCTGTGTGAACAATTTTCTTTAGGCTTTAATGGTTACTGATTCTGCTTTGGCATTCTGCTTTGCATTCTGCTTCCTGCATCTGCCCTTGCGACTCATTGCATTCGCCTATATTTCTCCACAGCCGTTGACATCATCTTGAGCTTATAAGTTAGTATCAGAAAAATGTTATTTTGCATTCATGAAATAAAAATGTACTTAAATTGGAGTTTCTTGAAATATTATGCCCCTACCTTAGCTCGAGATTTGATATGATTTTAGTGACTATGGTTTATCGTAACTATGGTCTGCTTGATTTAGCGATTACAGTTCATAATAAAATATGAGATGTGATAATGTGGCATCTACATTTTGTTATGACTATTGTTCACATGAAAAGTGTAAAAGAAAGTTGAGACATGATTGAAAAAACTAGGATCCTAAAGAATAAAAATGATATAAGTAAAATAGCAGAAGCTGCATATAATAATTCTTCATGCATTATTAATATAAGTTTAATATGAAAATAATACTGGCTTTGTTTATGCTGTAAGATATTTTATTTATTCTTGTTTTGGACATTTTATGTAAATAAGTACTATATGATTTTATTATTGATGTTAGTTGTTTTATTTATTCTTTAATATATGTTAGTGAGATGTGTTGAGTTAATAGTTCTGTATTTGTATAATAAATATTTTATTAACCTATTAGTCTAATTGTTTATTTAGCTTAAAGTTAGATAGTTGATACCTTTTATAGCAGGTACTACCACACCATCACAAGATCAGAAGAGACAGAGCATGGAGTAACTAGAAGACTACTTTTACTCTTAAGATGTTTTTAGAATTTGAGATCTGAATTTTATGTACCAAGTTAAATATTGTTATTATAAACTCTTTTGTATAAGGGTAAAATATATTTGCAATATTTTATGCTTTGAACTGTTTATATTTATTGATGATTAAAATGTGATGTCAAGAATTTTGTATTGTGATAATTTAAGATTTATATTGAACAAGTAGCATCTTTGTGTTAGTATATTTGCGGACGCTGTATAAATTAATCTCAATTTTTAAAATTTTTAAGAGAGGGGGGCAAATAGTTCTACCCAGTTGGTTCCCATCCTTTTTCATGATCGTTTTTTGATGAAAATAATCAAATACTAATGAAATGTGCTGATAATTTAAATTTTTAATGATAAAAATATCTTGCTGACCTATTTGCAATTTATGCTCAATCTTAGGAGCTCATTTACTATTAATCTTAGCAAGCTGTTATCATTGATTTTGAATTCTCATCACCACCTCTTCTCATCGTCATTACAGATAATCTAAGCTATTTCATGTCGTTTCTATTTTCTCCTTCCCCTTCTCATTGCCAACATTCTCCTACTTCCTTTCTCATCATCTTCCCAAAATCACGGTTAATACCCTCGATCGCAACTTAGCAGTTTCGCCCCCATCTCGGCTTCAGCTGTCAACCATTTTCTTCCTCAAAAATTTCATCCATTCCTTCTCCTATTCAACTGTTTCACTCTCTCCCATTTGCTCGTCTTTCTCAAATGTGAAATAAAATTTATTTATTTTTTATGTTGAAAATTATTATATGTGATTATTATATAGTTATATTTTTGAAAGTATTGTATAGTTTTGTTCTGGCATACAGCAAATACATGTTGTTGGTGGCCTCTTAGAAAATTTACCAAAATAAAAATTTGGTAGTATTATGTTAAAAAGTATATTGATACCTTAAAATGCAAAAATACTTGGGTTCGGACAGCTCGCCATGTCACCTTTTCATACCCCTCTTAAATGGCGACACTTGGCAGTGAGCGGCCTACTACAGTTGGGTTCGAAGATCGATGTGCTTGTTATAGGAATAAAAGTGCTTGTTATAGGAATAAAAATGCTTGTTATAGACAGAAATGTGCTTGTTATAGGCATAAATTTGCTTATTTATATATATTTATGCTTATAACGAGTATATTTATGGCTATAACAAACACATTTATGCTTATAGCAATCACATTTATGCCTATAATAAGCACATTTATACCTATAACAAGCACATTTATACCTATAACAACCTATAACAATCACATTTCTGCCTATAACAATCACATTTCTGCCTATAACAAGCATGCACTTTTATGCCTATAACAAGCACATCGATCTCCGAACCCAGCTGTAGTGGGCCGTCCGCTGCCAAGTGTCGCCATTTAAGAGGAGTATGAAAAGGTGACGTGGCGAGCTGTCTGAACCCAAGTATTTTTCCTTAAAATGAGAGTCTTCACTGGGATGAATAAATGGTAAATTATCTAAGCTGCAAAAAAGCACATCATGGATCCCAATCCCACAAAAAAAAATTTGAACATAAAAATGTTAAACTTTTATGTTTAAAATTAAGTAAATTTTCATTCTTTCGAGAAATTATTGATTGTGGGCATCCCAATAAGTGAGATATTTGACACCAAAGGTGGTGACACGGAGAGGGTGGGACCCACATCGTGGGACATAGCTACGTTGTTTCTCTTTATTTGTGCTTGGTATGTCATATAAAGCATCTAATTTTTACTTTATATAGTATATGCAAAGTATAAAAAATATTTTAATAAAAAGTGAAATATGTCTTTTATGTTTCGTTTGGCATATGAAGCAAAAATTAAATGCTTTTATATAGCAAATAAAAGAAAAACGGTAAGAAACGACGTAGAAGCACTATTTCATGCTGCACAAAGTGGTGCTGGACCCACTTCCTTTGTGTCACCCCATAGGACGTCTGCACTCAATAATTTCTCATATACTAAATATAAATGATTAATTGAAAATTATGATCAAAATTTTATTTTCAAAAAAAATCAAAACATAATATATTTATGTTGCAATGCGGTGTACGCTCATTATTTAAGCAATGTAAGACTCAATTTTTTCTCAAAACCGAAGCTCACTTGAAACTCATCGAGTTTAGCTCGACTGAACACGACTTGATTTTATCAAGGCTCAAAATTAAACCACTCGAAACAAAATTAAAAAAAAAATAATCTAAACTCAATATTTGCAAATCCTTATGTTTAATCATAGAATATAAATAATATATATATGCAAGTATATCATAACTGAAAAACATCTTTATCTCATTTATTGATGATCTATCTCCTAATAACAATAATATTATATTAAGACAACTGCAATACTTGAAGTACTTTTTTGTTTATTCTAAAAAGCCAATCAATTAGCTTGAAAAAAAATTAAAATTCAACTTGAACTTAAATAATTATAATTAGACTGAAATAAATTCAAAATGATAAATTTATAATAAAATTATTTAATTCAAACTCAACTCATTAATATCACTACCTTTTGTCGAAATATTATGTAGAAAAAATTACATATACATATTTCAAATTTTACTCTATAATTATTTTTTTAAGAATTTAAAATTTATATTTTCAATGTGATCATCTAATTATCTAGCTCATATAATAGCTACAATTATTTTGAGCTTGGCAGCTCATTTTGTAAGTAAAAGAATTAATATTTGGCTTATAATTTTTAAAAGGGCAAATTATGCTCAAGTCCTTGACTTTAAAGCTTAATATCGCGCAGTCCATTTTTTTAAAATTATAACATCGGGTCCCTGAGTTTTAATAAATTATTAAATGGGTCTTTTTTTAATTTTATTATAATTATTTTTTTAAAAAATTTCCATTTTATCCCTGTTATTCTCTCTCTCCTCCCGATCCGGCGCACGCCCGCGGACTACGTGGTCGCCGGCAGTTCGGCTGGCGCGCGACCGGCCCTCTCTCTCTCCTCCCGATCCGGCGCACGCGTGCAGGCCGTGTGGCCGCCGGCCGGTCGCGAGGCTGCTGGCGGCTGCATTGCCCGCGCGCATGCGCCGTATCGAGAGGAGAGAGAGAATGACAGGAGTAAATGGTAATTTTAAAAAATTTTAATTATAATAAAATTAAAAAAGGACCCATTTGATAATTTATTAAAACTTAGAGACCCGATGTTATAATTTTAAAAAAGTGGACCTATGCGATATTAAGCGTTAAAGTTAGAGACTTGAGCGTAATTTGCCCTTTTAAAAATAAAATTTTTAATTTTAAAATATAATTTTCGTTTAATTTTTAATTATGCATGTAGTTGATTAATTTGGCTGTATTTCTCTATTTTGTATTAATTTTGACAACTAAACATATTCTTTAATTAAATATTTAATAATTTGAAAAACAAAAGTCCAAGATTCCCTCAGGCTGTCATTTTCTCATCGGGACGACGGGACTTTCTGGCTGGCCGCAAAAGGACAACGGAAAAGGCTGCTGGACCGCCGCTGTGGGCCCGTCACTCTCTGAACAGTCAACGCTTTTGACTTCGCTGCCACACCTGGGCCCCACACATCAATACCTAATCGCCTCGCTAATAAAGTAATTAATGGAGAAATAACAAATGGGTGCTCCAAAGTTAGTCCCTCATTATGACAAACTCCAGATGTGTACCTATTATTTAGGTTTTATGTATATTTTGCTGATTTGACAATTTCTCATGTCCGGTATTGTCATTGGAATGCCGTGAAAAGGGTGCTTCAGCACTTGAACCATTGCCACGGGCACACATGTCAGGCAATGGTTGGACGCCAAATAATCGATTGAATGATTTAGTTCTTCGACGAGAATTAAAAAAATACTCGTGATCTTATTCATTCAACTATTTTTTTTAGAGTTTTTTTTTGAAATTTTGTTGATATAGATCTAAATTTGATTAAGTTAGAATCAATTTAAAATTAAAAGTTTAAATTATGGCTCAATTTTGAGTTTATATGCATCGGTGATTTCTTTCTCTTAGAACATCATCCGACGATCACTCCCCACTCTCTTCGGCTACGGGCGTCACAGGTCCACCAGCTTCCGCCTGGTTCGTCCTCGAACCACATCGTACTGTGGGACAACGCTTTGGCTTTAGAAAAACTGCATGACTTGAGTGCTTCTCAAGAGGTCACCCATCTCAGTGGTACTCCAGCCCAAGCACGCTTAACTACCGAGTTTTCTATCACTAGCCTTACGGTTTTGCCCCAAAAGACGCCTCTACTATTTGAGATCACGTTATCTACTTATATAGCTCAGGATCTCCCTACCTTTCCGATGTGAGACGATTCATTCATGTACCCCTCTCACCACTCATTATTCGGCCTAGAAGCCTGCCAGGAGCCGCACTTTGTCTCAGTGATTCTTTTCTCTTAGGACATCACCCGACGATCACTCCCCTCTTCGGCCACGGACGTCACATTATATATTTGTAAATCCTAGGCATGACCATTGATAATTTTAATGATTTTTTATTATTTAAAATCACAATAACTTGATATTTCAATTCTTTTTAAATAAAAAACAATGCATTCTCTCATCACATTTAAGTATATAGAAATGAAAAATATAAAAATAGAAAATTTGGTGTTCAAATAAAATCAACCCAGACTTGATAAGGTGGAATGTATTGAAAATTAATTATTTTAACGTATAAATAAAATACTTTTAAGTATTATACATGTATTTCTGTTTAGCATTTGGATTAATAACACCAAAATGACTAAAATAATATTTGACAAAATATAGAGATTTGACTGCAAATTCATGCAAATTAGAACTATAATAAGATTCAAGAAGTAGAGATCATGATTTTTTTTCCTTTAATATATTTATTTTTAAAAAACTTAATCATTTTCAAAATTAATCCGGCATTTTATGTCTTAAGATTTAATTTTTTTATCAGAACCTAACGAATTTAAATTTTAATGATGCAATAATTTAGTAGTAATATACATAAAATATTAAATAATAAATTAATAAATATTATTAAATTATTTATAATAATTTTTTTCATGAATACATTCCAACAACATTAGTATGCTATTTCACCTATTGCATGACAATCTCAATTAGTTGAAAGTAATTTAAGAAAAAAGAGGTAATAAATTAAAACATAATTTTGTTTAAGCTTTCGAGTTAAGAGATTTTTTTGCTTGTTGTGAAATAAAATTATTTTAACATTCAAATTTATAAAAAATATAAAAAGTAATTATATTTTTTTAAAATATATTTGCTATGTTAAATACCACTTATTTTTGTTAGTATTAAAATTTATGTAAAAAAGTAAAATAAATTTAATATCAATAAAAATTAATATTATAGATTAAAATATAAAAAGAATAGAAAATCAAGATTATAATAACCATTGATATATAAATTTCTAATATTTAAATATGTATTTTAAACTTTTTAAAATTTTACTCAATGGTAAATTTAATAAAATTTATTAAAAATGTCTTATATGAAAATTCTTTTGAATAAGAGAAATCAAAATAAAATATTTTTATTTTTTTTGTTTGAAAATGTATTTTCATTTTTAGGGTCTTTAAAGGTTAGACGAAATTATCCCTTTGAATTCAATTTGATTTGAATTGATCTAAGCTGAATTATTTTTGTATTTATTTGTGTTAAATTCAAAATTATTATCTTAAATTCAAATGAATTATTTACTTTCACCAAAATTTCAAAGTGCAAATATATGCGTGTCACATAGAAATATTTTAATGTTAATACAAAAAATTATATATTGTTATTTTATATGTTGTATTTATTAATTCTTTTTGATATAATTATTTGGCTGAAATCCTTACAAGCTTTCTTTGACCAAGTCTTCAAGACAACTAGCTTTCATCAACAATTAATAATCACATTTAATTGGAGCTAAAACAAATACTAAATTTTTAAAAAAATATTTTTATTAATACCTTATGTTTATTTTACATCAAATAAAAATTTAAATAATTTTATTTTACTTTTAACACTATTCTTAATAATTAAATAATTTTTATTTTATATTATAATATTAAAATATTTTTTATATTTTAAAAAATTAAAACATTTCAAATATATTTTTTAACCAAATAAGTTTCAGTAATCAAGAATTGTAACTGTCAATATCAATTCAGTAATTTACCTTATGAGCATAATTTATAAATTATATATAAATAACCATTGCTCTCAATATATTAGGGCCGAATTTTGAATTTTTACTTTCTTGCAATTTTCTATATTATGAAAAAAAAAATTGAGAAGGGGATCCTAATTCCTAATTCACGAGAGGTTACCGTAGACATAATTCGCTCATCTAATATCTTAGGATCACCTCATCTCTACTCGGGGAACGGAAGCCCTCGAGTCCTTGCAACTCGATTTTTAGCCGAAGGTAACTTATTTATATAAGTTAATTATGTGTGTATTTACATTTTAATCTTTTTTATGTAATTTGCTACTAAAATATGTTTAAAATAAGCATATCTAAAAGAAAATTAGAATTGTATTAATTAAAGATAAACTTAGAGAAAATCAGCTTAGATGACTTGAATATATAAATCGTAGACCAATTGAAGCTCTAATTAAAAAAATTGAGTTATTGAACTTTTTTTTCCAAAAAATATATTACAAGAAACTATAAAAAGTGATCGTATTCAATTAAACTTAAATAATAATTTATCAATTAATAGAGCTTAAGGAAAATAAAGAATTCATATGACCCACCTCACCTAATGTTATTGTAGCTATTATAATATGTTTATAAATAAAAATTTTCAATATTATTTAGAAAATTATATATGTATTTATATATTTATGTACATACAATTTAATTATATATTGAATCGACTTTATTTTAACTGAGTTAATTTTGAGTCACATAAAAATTAAAAGGATTTCAAATTAAATATAATAATTTTGAAGCAAATTACCACTCCTACCACAAGCTTATCTTGAGGCAAACCTTGGAATTAGTCCCTTGGAAAAGCTCTCGTTTATCTGACCGTTAAAAATTAACCTGATTTAATTTTAATCAGACATATCACATTACACATAAAATTTAATATTAAAAATTAATTTTATTTTAATCATATATACATTACTAAAATAATAACTAACTTATATCATATTACTCACATATCTCAACATAATAATTAACTACATCACATCTCTCACATATCCCAACATAATAATTAACTTTATTTCATATAATTCATAATTTTTAATAAAAAATATCTTTATTTAAATTTAATTTTAAAGTAATTAAATTTAATTTTATAAATAAATAGGTCCTAACTAATAATTATCATTGTAAATCAGAAATTATAAACTAACATCCTGGTCTCCCACATGTGAGCTAGTTCAAAGCTCAATTAGCAAACTCATACAAAATTTACCTTTGAGGTTGGCCTCAAAAAGAGCAATTACACTTACCTCCTCCAAATTTATATATTATATATTTGAGGTCTAATTTCGAAGAACTACAACATCACAAAAATTAGGAGAAATTACACTTAGGTCTCTGAGTTGAAGGCTTAATAACGTACAGGTCCACGTTATAACATTGGGGTCCTTGAGTTTTAATAAATTATCAAATGAGTCTATTTTTTATTATTAAATTTTTAAAAAAATACCATTTTACCCCTGCCCCTCTCTCTCTCTCCTTCCGATCCCGCACACACGCGTGGGCCGCGAGACCGCCTGCGGGTTCGGCGGCGTGTCCGCCGGCGGCTGCGCAGCATGTCCGTTGGCGGCCCCTCACGCGCGCCAGCCGCGCGGCCGCCGCTGGGTCGCGCGGACGCCGGCGGGTCGAGCGGATGCCGACGGGTCTCGCGGCCCACGCACACGCGGGGACGCATGCCTGCCGGCGGGTCGAGCGGACGTCGGTGGACACGCGTGAGATCAGGAGAGGAGAGAGAAAGAGGGGGGCAGGGGATAAAATGGTAATTTTTAAAAATTTTAATAATAAAAAAAGAACTTATTTGATAATTTATTAAAACTCAGGGACCTCGATGTTAAATTTTAAAAATTTGAATCTGCTTATTAGTAAGTGTTAAACTCAAGATCTTGAGTGTAATTTATCCTAAAAATTATTTGTCTGAAAGTCAACAATCAAGTTCAAACCACTGCTAGTTTAGAGATCTCTTCATCTCTGCCAATAGCTGGCATTCACCATAAGACCAACCTTTCATGAGGATTTAATTCACTTACTATAACTCTTCAAAGCATGAATATTATACATGAAATGATATGATTAATCAATTATGTGACGCCTTAAGAAGTCAAGGAGTGTTCGTCGAATGATATCCCAAGAGAAAAAAATTACTAAAGCAGAGTTTGACTCATGGTAGGCTTTCACGGGGAACAAGAATGAATCATCTCGCATTAAAAAAGTAGGAGATCCTGAGCTGTATAAATAGATACACGATCCCAAACAGTAGAAGTACCTTTTAGAAAAAAATCGTAAAGCTAATAATGAGAAACTTCATAATCAAGTGTGCTTGAACTAGGATAGTATTGAGACAGATGACTTTTCAAAAAATTCTCAAGTCATGCAAAATCGGAGAAACTTGTACGTATCACTCGAGAAAAATTCTAGTAATATTCGTAATCTCAAAAGTTCAAATCATATAGTGAAAGCAAGCGCTTGCTCATTAATGGTTGATCATGATTATATGTTTTATTTGTATTATCTTGTAAAAATATCATGACATTTTATTTTTTATTAATACTCTTATTTGAAATTTATATTTTTTTTATATTTTTAGGATCTTCAATAAATTAAATCTTCATCTTACATTATCTTATAATATATTAGAGATATTATTTACATATATGCCACACAAATCTTTCTATATTATTTAAAAAAAAATCGAACACATTTTTCTGAGGTAACCGATCTTCCAATTTTTTCAAAATTAATAGAAATTTAATTGTACACAAATTTTAATTGAATTTTGAGTTATAATTCCATGTAGGAATGACATCCAGTCAAGGTCAAGTTCAATCTCATGTCAAAATCTTGTTTGTATCACTTGAATTTGATCAATTTTGATTTATTTGAATTAAATTACAAATTAAGTACCTTTACATCTTTTAAATTAATCAAATCTCACAGAAATATATATATATATATATATATATATTTTAAGAAAACCAAACAGCTATATATTTATATATATAGATTAGAGGTGACATGAAGTTGAGTTATAGTGAGCTTGCAAAACTGGACATCCAAAATTTAATTTTTTAGTTTTCAAAAATTATAATATTTTATTTGGCTCAAATACAACTTAATTTAATAGATTTTAAATTGTTGACAGCAAAAATTGTATGTATGTATGTAATACAATTAATATGCACATAATCCAAAGACAGAGACTTGGAAGAAGCCCTGGTGAGAAATCATGACATAACTTATTGGCATATATATCTTTTACTATGCTATGAATTATAATAATGAATCATCGTACTTACTATGGGATATGTACTTATATTGTTTCTTTTCTAAAAATATAAGAGGGCGTTTGATTCGTTGTTATCTTGGTGTTATGTTATGTAATCTAGATGTCATCTTTTGACTAATAATTTTATAATCAAATAGAAATTTATTTGTAGATGGGATATAACATTGGGGGTCCTTGAGTTTTAATAAATTATCAAATGAGTCTATTTTTTATTATTAAATTTTTAAAAAAATACCATTTTACCCCTGCCCCTCTCTCTCTCTCCTTCCGATCCCGCACACACGCGTGGGCCGCGAGACCGCCTGCGGGTTCGGCGGCGTGTCCGCCGGCGGCTGCGCAGCATGTCCGTTGGCGCCCCTCACGCGCGCAGCCGCGCGGCGGCCGCTGGGTCGCGCGGACGCCGGCGGGTCGAGCGGATGCCGACGGGTCTCGCGGCCCACGCACACGCGGGGGACGCATGCCTGCCGGCGGGTCGAGCGGACGTCGGTGGACACGCGTGAGATCAGGAGAGGAGAGGAAAGAGGGGGGCAGGGGATAAAATGGTAATTTTTAAAAATTTTAATAATAAAAAAGAACTTATTTGATAATTTATTAAAACTCAGGGACCTCGATGTTAAATTTTAAAAATGTGAATCTGCTTATTAGTAAGTGTTAAACTCAAGATCTTGAGTGTAATTTAATCCTAAAAATTATTTGTCTGAAAGTCAACAATCAAGTTCAAACCACTGCTAGTTTAGAGATCTCTTCATCTCTGCCAATAGCTGGCATTCACCATAAGACCAACCTTTCATGAGGATTTAATTCACTTACTATAACTCTTCAAAGCATGAATATTATACATGAAATGATATGATTAATCAATTATGTGACGCCTTAAGAAGTCAAGGAGTGTTCGTCGAATGATATCCCAAGAGAAAAAAATTACTAAAGCAGAGTTTGACTCATGGTAGGCTTTCACGGGGAACAAGAATGAATCATCTCGCATTAAAAAAGTAGGAGATCCTGACTGTATAAATAGATACACGATCCCAAACAGTAGAAGTACCTTTTAGAAAAAAATCGTAAAGCTAATAATGAGAAACTTCATAATCAAGTGTGCTTGAACTAGGATAGTATTGAGACAGATGACTTTTCAAAAAATTCTCAAGTCATGCAAAATCGAGAAACTTGTACGTATCACTCGAGAAAAATTCTAGTAATATTCGTAATCTCAAAAGTTCAAATCATATAGTGAAAGCAAGCGCTTGCTCATTAATGGTTGATCATGATTATATGTTTTTATTTGTATTATCTTGTAAAATATCATGACATTTTATTTTTTATTAATACTCTTTATTTGAAATTTATATTTTTTTTTATATTTTTAGGATCTTCAAATAAATTAAATCTTCATCTTACATTATCTTATAATATATTAGAGGATATTATTTACATATATGCCACACAAATCTTTCTATATTATTTAAAAAAAAATCGAACACATTTTTTGAGGTAACCGATCTTCCAATTTTTTCAAAATTAATAGAAATTTAATTGTACACAAATTTTAATTGAATTTTGAGTTATAATTCCATGTAGGAATGACATCCAGTCAAGGTCAAGTTCAATCTCATGTCAAAATCTTGTTTGTATCACTTGAATTTGATCAATTTTGATTTATTTTGAATTAAATTACAAAATTAAGTACTTTTACATCTTTTAAATTAATCAAATCTCACAGAAATATATAAATATATATTATAATAATATATATATATAATATATTTTTTTTAAGAAAACCAAACAGCTATATATTTTATATATATAGATTAGAGGTGACATGAAGTTGAGTTATAGTGAGCTTGCAAAACTGGACATCCAAAATTTAATTTTTTAGTTTTCAAAAATTATAATATTTTATTTGGCTCAAATACAACTTAATTTAATAGATTTTAAAATTGTTGACAGCAAAAAATTGTATGTATGTATGTAATACAATTAATATGCACATAATCCAAAGACAGAGACTTGGAAGAAGCCCTGGTGAGAAATCATGACATAACTTATTGGCATATATATCTTTTACTATGCTATGAATTATAATAATGAATCATCGTACTTACTATGGGATATGTACTTATATTGTTTCTTTTCTAAAAATATAAGAGGGCGTTTGATTCGTTGTTATCTTGGTGTTATGTTATGTAATCTAGATGTCATCTTTTGACTAATAATTTTATAATCAAATAGAAATTTATTTGTAGATGTCATTAAACCAAACAATTGTCTTCTCTAGATAACATAACATAACATCAAGATAATATTAAGGGAGCGTTTGGTTCAGTGTTATCTCAATGTTATGTTATGTTATCTTTAAAAAGTAATTGTTTGGTTTAATGACATCTTTAAATAACATTATAATTAATTACAAAAATGCCATCACATGCTGACATCTAGATGTCACCCTAAATCGGGCGACATCTCAAGATAACACCATCAATTGTCATTATAATGTCAATAACTTCCAACTAAATAAAAATTATTTGGATAGCATTTATATTTTCTAATATCATAACACTGAACCAAACAAATATCCATTGATGAATAACAATGACATTTAGATAACATGACATCTAAATAACATTGACATTGAAATAACACTGAACCAAACGC
>KZ451987.1:54871-72627 GCA_002786265.1 Apostasia shenzhenica
TATAGATTAGAGGTGACATGAAGTTGAGTTATAGTGAGCTTGCAAAACTGGACATCCAAAATTTAATTTTTTAGTTTTCAAAAATTATAATATTTTATTTGGCTCAAATACAACTTAATTTAATAGATTTTAAATTGTTGACAGCAAAAATTGTATGTATGTATGTAATACAATTAATATGCACATAATCCAAAGACAGAGACTTGGAAGAAGCCCTGGTGAGAAATCATGACATAACTTATTGGCATATATATCTTTTACTATGCTATGAATTATAATAATGAATCATCGTACTTACTATGGGATATGTACTTATATTGTTTCTTTTCTAAAAATATAAGAGGGCGTTTGATTCGTTGTTATCTTGGTGTTATGTTATGTAATCTAGATGTCATCTTTTGACTAATAATTTTATAATCAAATAGAAATTTATTTGTAGATGTCATTAAACCAAACAATTGTCTTCTCTAGATAACATAACATAACATCAAGATAATATTAAGGGAGCGTTTGGTTCAGTGTTATCTCAATGTTATGTTATGTTATCTTTAAAAAGTAATTGTTTGGTTTAATGACATCTTTAAATAACATTATAATTAATTACAAAAATGCCATCACATGCTGACATCTAGATGTCACCCTAAATCGGGCGACATCTCAAGATAACACCATCAATTTGTCATTATAATGTCAATAACTTCCAACTAAATAAAAATTATTTGGATAGCATTTATATTTTTCTAATATCATAACACTGAACCAAACAAATATCCATTGATGAATAACAATGACATTTAGATAACATGACATCTAAATAACATTGACATTGAAATAACACTGAACCAAACGCCCCCTAAACCAAACGCCCCCTAAGTAATGTCTGTATGTCTAGTTACCTAAAATATATGGTATGTTTAAGGTGGCGTGATGTCTAGTTACCTAAAATATATGGTATGTTTAGGTGGCAGTGATTTTAAAGTCACTAATGTGATCACAAGGTATGTATAAATAAAGATAACACTTATATATAAAATGCTTTACTAGTTATCTTATAAATGGGATTACGGGATTACGGTATGCTCTTTCTCATGCCGCATGGGAAGGCCAAAATTGTATTTTTTTTGTGAAAACCAAAATATCTTCTCAGGTGATAATAATCGATGAGCTCAAATATGTTCCTACCCCATTTGAAAATAAAGTGATTGATGGTCCTCTTTCTTTTTTTTCGATATAGGTCATAGGGCATTTATTAGTCACAAGAAAAGCTATTTCAATCTTAGTACATAACAAATTTTTAAAAAGAAAGGATAGAGTTTAATTCTAAATATGAAAAATATGAACGTTTAATAAAATTAAAGTTTAAATAGAGAGAGAGGGGGGGTTTCTAGTGTCTCCCCTTCCTCTCATTTACTCACATAACTCAATAAATAAATATATCAAAATAATACAAAACAAGTGCTATATAAGATTATCTGTGAGAGTTTGACATGAACATCAGTACTGAGCTCCAGTTGAGTTTTTTGAGCTAATCTAGGAGCTATATCTACAACTCAAAATTTTATCGATCTAAGTTTGAGCAATCGCCTAATCAGTCAATATTTTGAGTTTGTGATAGTCCCACATTATGATGAAATAAAATTATAGATATTTTATAAAAAAAAATTATGAGCCTCTCTAGTGAACTATAATGGGCTTAATGAATATTTAATAGTCTTTGATGAGCACTTAGGCTTGACTTCGTAAGCCAAAAAATTATTTTGCTAATTAAAATTTTATTTCATAATTAAAATTAACTAATTTTGAAATATTATTTTAATAAAAAAATACATTTAAACTAAGAGATGTGTCTCTTAATTAAAAGTCACTTTTAAGTGTCTTTTGGCTATTGAATTAATCTTAAAATATCTATAAATATTACATATTTTTCTGCAATCTTGTTATTAGAGAGTTTTGAAGTTTTGTTGTATCCTGAAAGGTAATTGTGTTTATACTGCAAATTTACCTTAGACTTTTCACTTTTCTTAATCAATTACAGCAGAATCTATTGTGCCACACGAAAATGTGTACATTGAGGAGTTCAAGGTTGCAAACTTGATCAAGCTTAGGCAAAGTTTAGCACCTCATAGCACGGGTAATTTGGCTCGGCATGTGTTATTCGTTAATGAAGTGAACGATTGAATTTATTCTTATTCTTTTCTCTTAGTAGTTAGTATGTTGTATACAAAATTTTTGTATTTCTATGGATTGAATGAAAATTCTTTACTTTCATTAAAAAAAAAATGCTGTCAGAAGCCAAACTGTAATCCAAAATGATTAAAAAACTTTTTTAAGTAAAATGATTAAAATTTGTTTTTTTTTATTTCAGATGATTTTAAAAACTTTTTTTTGATAAAATATTTTAAAAACTAAGTTTAGTCAGACGAGGGGAAAAAATTTTTTGTATCGGGAACTCCGCCAGCCCCCGAAAACGAAACGCATTTTCTCATTTTTAAATTGTCTGACGCCGTCAGTAAGACGCCGTTAATTTTCCTCTTGGCCGTTAGTTGTCAAAAGTTCCACTTTACCAATTTACGATACTGCCCTCTTCCTCCCCATTAAAAGAAAAAGAAAATGCCCTCCGCCGCGTGCGTGATTTCGCCAGAAAGAAGGGGTGAAAGTAACGCCTAGAGTTGACTACTTTGTCCGGCGCCTGCCACGTCATCATCACCGCGCCACGTTTTCTTCGCCTCGGTGCGAGCGGAGCTACCGCCTCTCCCTCAGCTTCTTTCCTCTTTCTAAATTCAACGAAAATAATTCTGTAAGGTAATCTTTACGTTTAATCTAACAATTTGATCCTGTTAGACTAGAGAAAAAATTGTTTTTTTTAATGTAATGGGGAGCAGCGTCTCCCGTCATCTTCCGTCGTGTCTCCGGCCGGGCTCCGGCGGCATATGCGGCGGCGCTGGCGTAGACAACGCGGTCTTCGAGCCGGGGCGTCTTGACGAGACCCTTGGCCACTCCTTCTGCTACGTGCGATCTTCGTCCCCTGCCCATTCCCGCAGCTCCTCTGCCTCCTCTGCCGCCGAGATCGTCTTCAAGGCCATTTCGGGGGCGTCCGTCTCTGCCAACTCATCTGCTACTCTCCCCATCTATGACAACTCCGTTGCCGCCCGGGGTCGCACAAACGCCGCCGGCTTTCAGAGCTCTTCCTCCTTCTCCGCCATCCCGCTTCAGCTTGCCGCCACCGGGTCTCTGGACAGGGGCTTCTTCCTTTCCGGCCCGATCGAGCGCAGCGCGATCTCCGGCCCCCTCGACGCCTCCGGTGATGCTTCCGTTCCCTTCTCCGGTCCTCTCGTGAAGCGGAGGAGGAGAAGGACCCATAGTACGCTTTCAGGAAGGTTACCCAAAGCTTCGTTCCTCCGGCGGAGCCTCTCGGAGAAGAACCGGCCGTGTGTTGTCCCACTGCGCGGCATCCCAAGCTGGAGATGCGACCCCCAGGCCGACGACGTGCCTGCGCGCCACAAGAGCGTTCAGTGGGCGCACGGCAAGGCAGGGGAAGACCGAATCCACGTCGTCGTGTCGGAGGAGCAGCGGTGGCTCTTCGTCGGGATCTATGACGGGTTCAACGGGCCGGAGGCTCCCGAGTTTCTCGTGGACAATCTCTACCGCTCTGTATTTAATGAACTGCGGGGATTATTCTGGGAAGAAGTCGAGGAATTTAAAGAGGAATGTTGTGAAAAGGCGGCCACATCTAGAGGACCAGCCAGGCGTTTGTGGGAATTCCTAGCTGAGAGAGATGAAGATGGGGGCTTGGAATTCGCGGGTTCCGGCCGATTTGCTTTCTCTCTCTCCAAGCTGAGATCTGGGTTTGGTAGTTTGCGGAACGGAGGGAGGATCTGGTTTCCAAGGTGGAAATTTGATTCGGAGGAGAAGGCAAAAGAAGTCTTTGAAACGCCGTCGAGGAGCAGTCGCCGGCGGAGGAAGGCTGGACCCATCGCCGATCACGCTGTGGTTCTCAGAGCTCTCTCTGTCGCTCTTGAGGCGACAGAGCTTGCCTACCTGGAGATGACAGATAGAGCAATGGATTGCAACCCGGAGCTTGCTCTAATGGGTTCTTGCCTTCTGGTGGTGCTCATGAGAGAAGATGATGTTTATGTCATGAATCTCGGCGATAGCCGGGCTATTGTTGCACAGCATAAACCGCAAGATGATCATCATGAAATAGAGTTTGAAGCTTCAAATGATCGAGAGGTGGTAGGTGCCATGGAGTTAGGAGCATTACAGCTTTCAAGTGATCACAGTACCAGCATTCCTGAAGTAAGATATTTGTAAATTATAAATTACTCTTCATAAAAATGATTTTTTTTGTGTATCAGGACCATTAATCTATTTAAGGCCTATTTGAATTGGTTGATTTTGATATCTTCAGGAGGTTCTGAGGATAAAGGAGGAACATCCAGATGACAGCCAGTGTATTGTAAATGACAGAGTGAAGGGCCGTTTGAAAGTTACCCGTGCATTTGGGGCTGGATACCTCAAACAGGTAATTTGGCATCTTCTTGCTTTTTATCTTAGCAATGCGTAGAACTAGAATGGCGAAAGGATCATGTTAACACTATAATTGATATCTCAATCTCAACCATACATGCGATAGTTAAAGTAGAAGCATACTCTAATTAGTCAAAGATACTTGCCGAAAATCAATGTGAGGTAATTGTCTCCGCTCTTTCAAGATACCCATATTCAAAAAGCTTTCTCATAGATCGTTATTTTCGACAAGCTTCCTTGAAGTGCAATTTCTTCTTTCTTCTCAAGGCCGCCTTTTCATCGCGCCTTTCAGTGCCTTCCCAAAGAAAAAGACAAATCAGGAGTTTTTTCATCTTACACTTGCAAGGTCTTGTTTTTTTCTTTCCCTTTTGATGCTTTCCAGAAGGGTAAAGAGAAGGAAACTTCTATGACAAAAACTTCATTTTTAATTAGTCTTCTCTTTCTAATAATTCTTTTTATCATTTCGTATAGCGAGTAGTTGTGAGTATGAAGAGCTGTATTTATAACATAGAAGGTTCATGTTTCCATATGACTACTAAGAAAACCAAGTTTTTATTGTCAGTGTTAAAATCTTTAGTCACCAACTGGCCTAAAAACGTAAGTTTGTAGGTTTGGTTCAGAAATAATTTTATATTCTAATATTCCGTCTCACATGTAAGTTCAATTGCTTTATAGTGTGGAGTTCATCATAGGTACTTTTTTAAAACCTTATCCTAGAGATAAATAGGAATCATTGAGGTCTGATATTCTAACTTTGATACCGTATTAAATTTCTAGTTTTCAAATGATCTAAAAGCTTTAGCTTGTAGGTTATAGTTCAAAAAAAATTTTGTATTCTAACAGCTACGGGGACATTAGGGACAACCTGGGATGGTAGAGGCCTAAGACAACCTCTTTTTGGCAGCTGCTCTACGAAAACTTGATTCTTAAAAAACCCAACATTGCGTAGACTTTGACAACCTGTTGTTTGAAGTCTGCTGACAGTTATCCGACATCTAATCCAACACATAAAAACTCTAAGATCTCAGCCTTTGCCTTTTAAACATAAACTTAAATTCTCTTTTTTAAGTATAATTTGATTTTCTGCTTTTTGTTGTTCTGCAAATTTCTTTCCTCTTGTAGAAATCTCTACAAATTGTCTGATTACTTAGTATTATGAATCTTTAATGAAATGAGTAAATTAATTCCATCCTAATTCATAGCTTCCTCTTTTCTTTTTATGTTCTTCCTCTTCTTCTATTCTTTTCTTTTTAATGTGGATGAGTTCATCAATATTGCTACATAAACAGAAGAAAAGAAAAACAAAAGATAAAAAGGTAGAACACATTTTACGTGGAGAACAAAATGAGAAAAACCAGAATGGCTGGTGTAGGTGTGACTACAAAAATTCACTATTTATGATGAGTTCAAATGAGGGATTTTATGTTATAACTTCTCTGTGAGGGATTATAGGCAGTATCATGAAAGAGATGATACTATTGATAATAATTTGCAAATACTACTTTCAAATGTGAAGGGGAGGAAAAGGCCTCATCTTCCTTCTTCATGTGATGTGGAGGAAAAAGTCCTCAACCTTTATGGAGAACCACCCCCCACATTTGTGTTGATGACCCTACTATAGGTACAAAATTTAGCAAGGCATCGTGAGTGTGACTCATCGTTTCCACATTTGTGTGTACTTTGAGTAAAGGCCAATGCATGGGACCAGATTTTGAATCGTTGTACTTAGGTCTTGGAAGTCTTAATGTTTTTGTATGCTGGTCTAAAATTTTGAATCACAGCACTTAAGTCCCTGAAGTTGATGATATATTGCTGTGTGGTCCTTCCGTCACCTACAATATTACTCTCAAATTTGGACTAATCATTCTAAATGTTATGATGTTGAGGGTTCAAATAGCAATAGGTTGCCAAACTCAAGGACCTAAGGCCCAAGTATTATTATTCAAAATCTATTGGGCAACGTGCAAAAATCTTGGAACTGCAGAGACCTATGTGTAATTTACTCAAAAGAAAATTCAGACAGAAAGTTTATTGTTTTGCCATTCTTCTGCATATTCTCCACCAACTCTTCTTTGTGTTGTGTCATATTATTTTGTAAGCAGATGTACTAGTTTTACCTAATTTATTCTTATGAGGTTTTCCAACAGGATTTTGAGTTATTTCTTATTTGTTCCCTGTGGGTTCCAGGCAAAGTGGAACAATGGATTACTGGAAATCTTTAGGAATGAATTTATAGGAAGTATGCCATACATATCGAGTGCACCATCTCTTTGTTATTATAAATTGGGACCAAATGATCAATTTTTGGTGCTTTCTTCGGATGGGCTGTATCAGTATCTGAGCAATGAGGAAGTGGTTCTGCATGTTGAAAGTTTCATCGAAAGGTTTCCAGATGGAGATCCAGCCCAAAGTTTAGTCGAGGAGCTTTTATTTCGAGCTGCCAAGAGAGCTGGTAAGTTTGATATTCCATGTTCTCAGCTTCTCAAAATGGCCAATATCTTGTGTTCTTATGTTTCCAGCTCAATAATTCTGTCATAGAAGCTAGGAGTAGTGTTATTTTTCATTATCTGTTTGCTAGCATGGTATGTTATTCTTATTTACAAACTGTTATGAACCTCTTACTGTAAAGATCATGGCTCCAACTTTTGTGCGAAGAAAATACTTCAGTAATGTTTCATACATTTATGGACTTCAAGGAGGAACGAAGCACTTCATATGTAGGATACTGAAAAAAATTGTAGATCAGCTTATTATCAGAAATGATTTTGACTTATTATGTGACCTTATAAACATTTTTCTTCTCTCTTTAAGTAACTCGGAGCAACTTCTTATATGTCGTACATTCTAAACTTTCTATGCCTTCATGATGGTAAACTTGCTCGAGCTCTCTCGGGTGAATCATCATCAGTAGTTTGTTTCAAGTAGTTGGATTTATCGTTATGCATCGTATCTTGTCAATTAGTTGCGTCCAATGTAATTTATAATCAAGTTGTCTCTCTATGCGTTTCTTTTCCTTATCTCTCAGAAATATGATCATTTTTTACCATCTATTGTAGTTTTTTCCATATATCTAACTAGATTTTCCTACGTCCTATCACTGCTTTTCTCGCTACTTCTTTAGTGTTACTCCCCAGGCTCCGGAATCTTCAAAACACAACCAAATAACCCTTTTGAGTCAAAATTCGTTAAGAAGTTGATGGTTTCCTACACGCAGGGGTTTTTTTCGGCTTCAGCAGCCATGGGTTGGAGACGGCCTCGGCCACGCCCATCTCTTCCGACCCATGGTTGCTGGAGACCGCGCCGCCATGCCATAAACTGCCCCCACCGTGCTGGAAACCACTCCAGGAAGGTGACTTCAATGTTGATACTAGAAAATATTAATTAGTCTGTGATGTTAGTGTTGGAAGCCGCATTAACTTTAAATTAACATGGATTAGGTATATCACATGGATCCAGGGATAGTTAGACCAACGACTACTCCAATAAATTTCAATTGGCAGCTTTTACTATAATTGATGATGAAGTCTGATGGAATTGAAGAATCAAATCAAAAATATCAAATCATTTATTTATATTTACATATTTGCAATTCTAGATAACCATCTTATTTTTTTCTTTGAAGAGATTTTATGTGTACATATTGATCTATCTGCTGCGCGCTCAGTAATTACGAAATTGGATTGCCATTATCAATTATTTGCATACATGGAAAGCTTTGTCTTACAGAAAACTAAGATTAAATTGCATTTGGGCTCTTGAGGTTGGAAAGGCATTGTAAATTGATCCCAACTTTTGAAAAATTTTAATTTTGGTCTCTAAGGTCGTAAAAATACTGCAGTCTTGGTCTCTCTGTTAAAATCACGTCATAAGACTGAAAACAATGTGTTCTCACCGTTCTATAAAAAATTAAGATTTATAATTTAGAGGATAATGGTAAAAATCTAATAATTCTGTCTTAGTTGGGACTCAAATGAAGATCTTTGAAAACTTGTGACTAATTTGCAGTGCACTTTTGATCTCAAGAGTTTCGATAAAACTAAATTTGGAGGAGAATTTAGCGGAGCCTTCAATTTCATTTATTGCGAATCATATTCTATCCTGCCATCAAACTGATGAACAAGAGCTGCTAATTGCAGGAATGGACTTCCATGAACTGCTGGACATACCTCAAGGGGACCGTCGAAAATACCACGATGACGTCACCGTCATGGTTATATCTCTTGAAGGAAGAATCTGGAAATCCTCCGGAAAATATTTGTAGTATTAGGAGATTATGAACGCCAGGATCTTCAAGAACTAACTCGAGAAACAGAGTTTGCCGATGATGAGCTGGATGGAAATCGTTTATTTTCCAGGGGCCTTCCTTGTAAAAGCTTGTTAGCCAGAAATCAACATTCTCCAGTGAAGGTTGGGTTGTGGGACAGGAGAGGGATTATGGGATGAAATTGGTTCATTCTTTTTTTTTTGGGGGTTGTGGGTGAGATTCACACAAGTTGGGTGATATTATGTAGAAATATTATAATCTTTTCTGCTGTATGAGGATTGTCTTTAAGGTTTGTTTGAGGGCCATTGCAAGTTGGTTCAAAAATTTGGAGATCATTATGTCTGGGTCCCAAACATTTTTTAGTATGTTGCATGGAGGTCAATGAGATCTGCACTTGCAGTTCATTTTTGTTCTTTGGGATTGAATTACTTTGATTATTCTGTCATGTGTGTCGCTTGCGTAGCTATTTTAATGCTTCCTATGGCCCTGTTTGGCGCGAGGACTAAATTAGGACTAATTCAGGACCAAAATAATATTAATTTAAAAAACAACAATAATAATAAATAAAAATTTTTAATCATTCTACACAAATTCTAATAAATACTCGATTCGAATATTTTGTTCTAGAATGTAAAATAAAGTATATATTTTTATTAAAAATTATTGAGTATGTGAAGTGAAATAATATTTTTTTATATTAGAATTTGTGTAAAATGATTAAAAATTTTATTTATTATTATTATTATTATTATTTTTTAAATTAGTATCACATTGGTACTAATTTGGTCCTCACACTTTGGTTCTCGCACTTTGGTCCTAATAAATCTTAAGGAGAAAAGCCTTCAATATTTGAATAATATCTCTGAATTATTTCTTATATAATACATTTCTTTTTCACTTTTATGAAATACACATGAAATACACACATTGATTAAAAAATAAATTAAGAAAATATAAAAATACACGCATATAAGGAATTGCATGATCTATGCAATATCGATAAAAGTTGAAGCTATAATTGTTTCAAATTTTGAGGTCCGTTTAGTTCAATGTTACCTCTAAATTATTTTTGATTGAATGTAATTCTATTGAAAAGATAAATAATAAAAAATTATTATAATTTTATATTCTTATATTATGATTATGATAATACATAGAAAAATAAATAATAATTTTATAATTTTTATCTGTTATAACGTTACAATAATCGTAAATCAAATGCCACTTAATTCTATTCTTTTTATCTTACAAATTAATTGAAATACATATCAAATTCGAAATCTGTTTCTGTACAATTTGATGATCAAAATATTCATACTATCTAGAATATTATTTTTATTTTAAATCATAATTCTCGATAGTAATACATGCAAACATATATATATATATATATATATATAATTTTTTTATGTACATATAAATATATATTCAATGTTTCACATATATCAGAGCTTCAAAATTTATTTCGGCGAGATCTTATGGAGCATGGTGGGGCCAATGTCAAAGAGGTGTCCAGTTTCTTCTCCTCTTTCCTAAAGCGGATGCCACAAGCATTACAAGCCGTCTGATCACATGCCAAATTAGAAAATCATGCTTAAAATTTGATCAAATTACATAAAATATTCATGTTTATAACTAAAATTAATGCAAAATTGATTTATGTGAATCTTCTCTCCTAGAAATTATTTTATGTGAATCTTTTTTTGAGAATTTTATTAAATTTAATTAATAAGCTATATTTAATAATTATAAAATCTTTATTTTAATTTTAATCTATAATAATAATTTTAAATAATTAAATATATAATTTTAAAATAAAAATATAAAAGCTAAAATGGATGAAATTTATTTAAAAAAATTAAATGAAATAAATTTTGAAGTGGGATAAGCCTAGGTAAAACATTTTAATACACTAGTGCGCATTTAGTTGTATATTATCTTAATAATATATATATATTATATTATTTAAAAAATATTTTAATTTGATGATATACTTAAATAATTTTATAATTATAAAAATTTAGTTAAAAAATAATATCCTAATTACTATCAAAATAATATTAAATCAAACGAATTTTTAACTTCTAGTATATCTATTGAATTTAAAGGGCAAGCTATATTCAATCTTGTTCACAGATAATATTTATAAAATGATCATGCTATAGCATATTCTAATTATATTTTTAAAGCTTAATAAAAAATTTATATTTTAAAGCCCTAAAATTCATATTTTTAAAATATCCCAAATGCATGATTTCCTTTACCATTGTAATGTAAGTGGCTATTTTTTAATTGCAATTTTTTATTATTATAAAATTTAATATTACAAATAATTTCCTTTTTTTGGTGTTTAAATGAAGAATAAAAGTAAAAAAAATTAACTAAATTTAAATTAACTTATTAGTACTGATCACTATTTTTGAAAACTCAAACTTTTTAGAAATTTGCTAGCATGTTATTCAATTTAAATTCAATTTTATTTTTTATAACTTAAAATTAATTCGCTTAAAATAAAATTGACCCAATCGGTAATCAATATCTATATAGTAATTTGTATTTAAGTTTTTAAATTTGTTACATGTTTCAAATATTTTACATGTATAAATATATATATATATATATATATATTGAAAAAATTAATATTTAAATATTATATATATATATATATATATTTAAATAGAAAGTATCCAACTATTGAAGCAAGAAATATTAAATAAAGTATTTAAAAATTTAATATATAATATATGTTGATAATGTTAAATATATGTTTAAATACGTTACATATGAGTACTTAAATCAGGAACAAAAAATTGACGAAAAGTTAAATAAAATTTAATTGATTTAAATTAATTTCAATTTAAACTGAAAAAATTTATATTTAATGTGAAATAAATTTGCTAGAACTCTATTCTTGATCTACAATAATAGTCTGAGTTCAAGCCTTAAAATAATAGTTAGCTTCAATAAAAAAAGAATTAAAGGGACGTTTGGTTCAATGTAATCTTAATGTTATGTTATGTTATTTAGAGAAAGTAATTATTTGGTTTAATAATATCTATAAATAATTTTTTATTATATTATACAATTATTAGTCAAAAGATAACATCTAAATTACATAATATAACACTAAGATAACAACGAACCAAACTCACCCCTAAGATTCTTGCCAAATTAATAAATAGAGGAAATCTAAGGCCCAAAAAGTGAAAAAATTATTGTGTTCTAACGTCTGATCATGTACATCAGGTATCCGTCCACCAATAGCGGAGAGCTACGCAAATGAGGGGAATCTGCTTCGTGTATAACTCTACAAATAACGTTAAATTATCGAGCAGCCAAACGAACCTCTACAATCTCACGGGCCCCACACTCATGAACAACGCTAATTATGGTTGTAAAATGGAGTCCTGTTTCAGCGTCCATGTAGAAGAAGTTATGAAATCCAATCAAGTTAATTCCTAACGCATCATAGATCATCCATGCAAGCTCTATTGCACGTGAAGAGAAAAAAAAAAATCTAAGGATGCGTTTGGTTCAGTGTTATCTCAATGTCAATATTATTTAGATATCATGTTATTTAAATGTCACTGTTATTCATCAATGAATATTTGTTTGGTTGAATGTTATGATATTAGAAAATATCAATGCTATCCAAATTATTTTTATTTAGTTGGAAGTTATTGACATTATAATAACAAATTGACGGTGTTATCAAATCGGGCGACATCTAGATGTCAGCGTGTAATGATATTTTTGTAATTAATTATAATGTTATTTAAAGATGTCATTAAACCAAATAATTACTTTCTAAAAATAACATAATATAATATTGAAATAACACTGAATCAAATGCTCTTTAAATTAAGTTTAATGAGTTCATTAGTTTCATTCTATCAATATAGATAAAATAAAATTTTAAAATAATAAAAAATCATAATTGGATTATCCCTTTTTATTTGATGAATATATTAATTAGTTAATTAATAAGTTAGCTGATCACCTTGGGGCCATGAGGGCCATTCCTCCACAGTGGGGTTACAGTCTCCCCACAAAGCTGACATCGTTTCACTGGTATACGCGGTGGGCTCAATCTGAGATTCACATCGATTCCAGAATTTTCGTAGTTTGAGTCAATGAACCGCTGTAATAGATCTCTTTCCGCTAACATGCCGTCATTCGATGAAGCAGGAGACAACGACGTTGATAACAACAACGAGGAGGAAAAGGAGTCTGTCCTGAATGAAAGAGTAAACTTAGATCGATATTCCATTTCTCACACAGAGAGGAGAAGCTGGGTTTCGAGAGGCAGGCAGAGGCCTTTATATAGATCGAGCCAAACGGAGAAGATAAAAACTTACGTCCTCGATTTTAGGCCGTGAGAGCTGTTACAAATATACTTTTATCAATCTAAATTTAATAAAACTTCTCTAAAATTTCAAGAAATGCATGTCTTGCGTTCACCGGAAGTAGAAGAAAGGATCTAGCTATTAAGGAACGAGGGCATGTTTGTAAATAATGGAATTTATTACTAAAAGTTTGCAAATTTGACAAGTAGCACTGTGGTCCGATCTGTCCGGCCGTTTCGCCCGGGCCCGTCGGCACGGGAGCAGCCATGTGGGCCCCACGGGTGCTCTGTGACTCGTGCCCTTGTGGTGGGCCCCATTCCATCCTCTGCGGCCGTTTCCTGGATTTGAAAATTAAATTAAATTAAATCAGACTTTTTTTTTATCATTAATCAGACATATTATATATTGATGCATATATTTTTTTATATATAATATGTAGCTACTTTTGTAATTTAATATAAGGATTATTACCTACATGCCATGTAATTTAGTTTATTTATGTCTTACCCATCAATTCTTAGTTAATTATGCTATGCACACTTAAAACATTACAAAATCTTACATACACACATTTGAGTTAAAACTTAATCAAAATCTATTTGAAAAAAAATATTCTGTTAGTAAATCATTAAAATTATATTTTTACTCTTAATGGTACATATTTTTTTCTTTCTCAATACCACACTAAAATGCTGATTTATCCTAAAATTAATTCACATCGCGGATGTCTCCTTCCTTTGCCGCCACCTCAACATTAAGGTTTTAGAATTTTCATTCAAAGTATATTTAAATATCCTTAAAATGATATGATGAACGACTCAGATTTTTTGTAATCTAACTATAGTTATGTTATTAAAAAATTATGATTACTCATTATAATATAAATAAGCTAAAATATGTGTATGTAAGATTTTATAATGTTTTGAGTATGCATAGCGTAATTAACTAAGAATGGATGAGTAAGTTATAAATAAAACTAAATTGTGTGACATGTAGGTAATTATCCCTTTAATATAATTACTATTTATGTTAACAGGATCTTTCAAATATCTACTGTACACTTGGGAGCATTTGTTTGGCTAATAATTTTATCAGTACAGATAATATCTCACATATTTATTATTTAATAATAAATGATTAATTATATTGCATCATGTATATATATATATATAAATATAAATATAGGTAATAATCAATTTTATTTTATATCTTATATAATAATATTTAAATTTTATTTCATTTATTACAAAATAATAAAATATTCTCATTTGAGTTTAATTTTATTTTATGAAAATTATCTAACTTTAACATATCATGTAATTATAAATAAGAATGGTTGGAAATCGTTCACTGTGGTTAAATTTTTCAAGAAGAATAGTAATTTGACAAAATGTTTCAATCAAATTTGTTGTTATTTTTAAGTACATCAATATATATATATATATATATATATATATATATAATTGTGATTTTGTGAGTTTACAACAAAATTATCTAAATAGGAATTTACATTTAACTATAAATTTTTAAAATATAAAAATAAACTACAAATTTGTCATTTTTTTAAATTTGACATTAATTGTTATGTTTTTCATGATGTAAAAAAAGTCCATTTTCTCATAATTTACGACTATAAGTTTCGCAACCTTTTCTTCAATAGTATTAATGTTATATTGGTATTTATTCACGTAAAAAAATGGTTTAAGTATTTATGTCAAACTAGACTTTTAAGTAGGGAAAGTATGTGTAACGTACAACAAAGAAGAGATGAGCATGTTAGACTGATATTCTATTTCTCTCCTCATAAAAGTGACGGAAATTGTGCTACTGATCTCTTATCAAATTGGGCCAGCAGCTAATCGAGAAACTTAAATATTTTTATCAAATTTTCAACAATACTAAGATAGATCTAGAAATATATAAAGGAAAACTCTTTTTACAAGAATCTTATACCACATGAATATGATAAAATTGTAACACGAGAACACTTGGTCTCATGATTATAACAAACTAAACAACTAGTTGAGTTATAGAGTGGTTTTGTAACATTCCGTGATCTCATTGTAGAGATATTGTCCGCTTTGGCTTTAAGAAAACTGCATGCTTGAGTACTTCCCAGGAGGTCACCCATCCCAGAACTACTCCAGCCCAAGCACGCTTAACTACGAAATTTTCCATCATTAGCCTCACAGTTTTGCCCCAAAAGGCGCCTCTACTATTTGAGATCACGTTATCTACTTATACAACTCAGGATCTCCCTCCCTTTCCGATGTGAGACGATTCATTCCTGCGCCCCTCTCACCACTCATTATTCGGCCTAGAAGCCTGCCAGGGAGCCGCACTTTCCTTTCTCTTAGGACATCACCCCGACATCACTCCCTGCCCTCTTCGGCCACGGGCGTCACAGGCCCACCAGCTTTCGCCTGGTTTCGTCCTCGAAACCACATTGTACCGCGGAAGATCGGCTTTTGATATCATATTGTAACATCCCGTGATCTCATTGTAGAGATATTGTCCGCTTTGACTTTAAGAACTGCGTGCTTGAGTACTTCCCAGGAGATCACCCATCCTAGAACTACTCCACCCAACACGCTTAACTACAGAGTTTTCCATCATTAGCCTCACGGTTTTGCCCCAAAAGACACCTCTATTATTTGAGATCACGTTATCTACTTATACAACTCAGGATCTCCCTCCCTTTCCGATGGGAACGATCATTCCTCTGGCGCCCCCTCTCACCACTCATTATTCGGCCTAGAAGCCTGTCAGGAGCCGCACTTTGCCTCAGTGATTCCTTTCTCTTAGGACATCACCCGACGTCACTTCCCGCCCTCTTCAGCCACGGGCGTCACAGGTTTAGTTTTCTTAACCTAAACCTAGCTAGACGATCTAAATGAATCTATCTTCTCTATACTTCTCTTCGACTTCCAAAGGCTTCATTAGCTTGATTTTTTTGGATAATTTTCTTGATAGCCCTCCAAAACTCTTTCTTTATCGATAAATTAAACTTAGCAACAACTACCGTTACTACATACTCTACTTTGATCTTCTTTCGCAAAAAAATCAGCATCATGCCTATATTAATGCTTTATTTTTTGTATAATTACAATTAAAGAAAGTTGAATTAATAGCTCTCCACAAGGTTCATACATGGCTTATACATAGAGTAACTGAAAAGCAGGAAACATGCAGGGTTAGAGATCAGCTGTTCTTGCATGAGAGAAATGTGATATGGAATTATTCACTAACCATAGAAAATTTGTTGAAATTTGGTTGAAATATGTCTACAATGTCGTGAGAGATCCAACCGAGAAAGCGGAAGAGAATGATCGATGCCACGTGGCCTCTGATCATACCATCCATTATCTAATTTTGTCTTACTATTGTGGGTGCCATCACATTCTGTTGCATGTCAACCGCCTTCGATACTATAGACGGCGGTTCTCTATGCTGTCTATATTGCTTTTCCAAAGCGGTTCACAAATTTCAATCGCCGTTTGAAGGTATCTCTAACGGCTGTTTGCAACCGCCGTAAAAGGACTGTAATCTTCTACGGTGTTCAAACAAATATCAGTTGTGTTAGATATTTTAAGTTGGTTTTTAACCGACGTAAAACAACTTTTTTGTACTAGTGTCTGCAAATTAAATAGGGATAATTACCTGCATGCCACACCATTTCACTTTATTTATGCGTTACTCATCCATTCTTAGTTAATTACGCTATACACACTCAAAACATTATAAAATCTTACATACACACAGAAGTTAAGTGCAGCTGAAGGTAAAAAGAGAAATATATAATATTAACAAACTTTGTGATAGCTACATATATATATATATATATATATGTACTATGTATATATATAAATAAGATAATGATATATTTAAGTAAAATAATACAGTATAATATTGTTAGATACAAATAAAATATTAGTATGTGTATAAGATGATAAAATTATATAAATGAATATTTAATTGGGATAATTACCATACATAGCCACACATTTTGCTTTATTTATGCGTTACTCATGCCATTCTTAGTTAATGC
This sequence comes from Apostasia shenzhenica, assembly GCA_002786265.1. NCBI lineage: Eukaryota > Viridiplantae > Streptophyta > Magnoliopsida > Asparagales > Orchidaceae > Apostasia > Apostasia shenzhenica. Next base: position 72,057 of record KZ451987.1, read on the forward strand.
ACACTCAAAATATTATAAAATCCTACATACACACACGTTCACTTATTTTTATTATTACGAGCAATTATAATTTTTCAAATACCTAACTATAGTTAGGTTACAAAAAAAGTGAACCGTTCATTATATTTATTTTAAGGATATTTAAATATATTTTGGAGTGATAATTTAAAACTTTGATGTTAGGTTGTGGTAAGGGAAGGAAACATCCGCGATGTGAATTGATTTTAGGACAAATCAACGCTTTAGTGTAATATCGAGAAAGAAAAAAAAAATGTACTATTAAGAGTAAAAATATAATTTTAATGATTTACTAACGATTTTTTTTTCTTCCTCGATATTAACCTGGTTTTTGGACTGTACTGTATAGCTGAACTCCGAAATTAAATTTTCCGTTTCATCTTAAAATTATTTTATTGTGCATTTATTCCTTAAAAATAAATATTTATATCTATCAAATGATTACCATTCAATTCCTTAATGTTTTACATTCGTCACCTCAAAAATATATTAATTATAATTTTCAACTTTTAATAGAGAAAAATAATTATTATTCATCAAAGTTAAGTATTTT
>KZ451987.1:91944-111874 GCA_002786265.1 Apostasia shenzhenica
ATTAATTAAATATTATAAATAATAATTTAAATATTTATGAATTTATGTATTTTAATTTGTTTATTTTATTTAAAATTTTCAATTAGGATGCCGAATTTAAATCCATATGACTATAATTTTTAATTGAAGTAAGAAAATTAATGTGTTTACAGTAAAAAATAAAAATATATATTAGAATTTAAATATTAATGAATTTGTGTATTTTAATTTACATATAATATTATAAAGTATATGAAATATGTGAAATATGTGAAATGCGTAAAATTTAAATGAATATGGTATAATAATGGTAATATTTACGAATTGATGGTGAAATACGTAATTTCATGTAAATTCCATGTTCTGTACTTAAAAACCCCTAATTTTTAATGTATGACAGTTTATTCTTATTCCTCTTTTTTTAACTTAAAAGTCTGTATGATTCATTTTTATGTCACTCTATCTAATGTAAAAGACTACAAGGAGTCCGCTCTCTTTTATTATCCTAAATGCTTATAAAAAGTTTTTCTACTCATTGCCCTTTTAATTGCGAGCATCACCTAATGTCCGTCTTCCTCAAATATGCATGCTCGACAAAACGAAGCGAAAGAAATGTGATTCCAACCTAATTAAACTCCACATCTATTACTTCAAACTAGCTTTCTTTTCCAATAGGCAATTTTGTGAGTTCCTGTGACTGTCAATTTATGTCTCAGCCCAGCTCGATTGGAATCTTCTTTTCTTCTTCTTATTTGATACAGTAAAATGAAAAATAACGAGAAATATAAAGATAAAAATACAAAAATTTATGTGAAAACTCTAATATTAGGGGAAAAAATTATAGCAAAGAAGGAGATTACTTTTGATAACTACAAGTTATTCAAAATCGTACCGCCCCAACATATATACAAAATAATATATAGGGATAATTACACTCAAGTTCCTGAGTTTAAGGCTCATTATCATACAGGTTCACGCTTTTAAAATTATAACATTGGGGTCACTAGTTTTTAAAAAATTATCATATAGGTTCTTTTTTATTTTTTTATTATTAAAAAATTTTAAAATTACCATTATACTCTTAACTCTCTAAGTGTAATTATCCCTAATATATATAATAAAATAAACCTTATGTATACCCAAGGCCAGGTCAAACAAAACAAGTTCATACTATCCACCACCTATTGACTCGATCTTTCTGTTACCATCACTTGATCTCAAAATCTAATATTTTATATTTTTTTTTCAAAAAAAATAAAAATTTTCCATTTTGTAGGTTGTTTTAATTATCTGATTTACTTTCAATAAAAAAGGAGTTTTGCTAATAATTTCTTTTGTTTTTCGGCTTTTGGATTTTTCTCAATATTTTTCCAATGTTTCCTCCGTTCATTTTGGTTACAACATTAACGCATCGTTTAGTTCTAACCTTTTTTTAAATAAAAAAATATTTTATTTTTAAAATTTAATGAGAAAAAAATTATTTTAATATTAAAAAAGTATGTAAAATGTGAAATAATTTAAATTCTAATATCCGTATTTATATTAGATGTGAAATAAAGTTAATTTTTATAGTTGAAATTTATATTAGACAAAAAAATTACCTCGAACCAAACTAGCCCATATGGGAATGATCTGAGCTATATAACAAGTTCTCTCTGATTACCCGAGCTTGCATTAACACATAATAATAATAATAATTCATTTTTAGTATGATTTAAACTTGCTTCTAACTCGGTTCGAAAGTTGAATAAAGTTGATTAACGTTGAAATTTTGAGCTACGTGTATGGTTCTAATTTGGTTCACACTCGAGTTGCAAGAATTAATGCTGGTCGACTAATTTATTAGCTATGGTTATACTTAAAATCTCAGATCAAAAAAAATCCCAAGAGAATTCTAAATTTCATAGCCTCCATAAGCATCAAGACAAAGAATGTCATTCTTTAATTAGCTCCATTTCATTACCAATAAAATAAACAGCGAATCGAATAATTCTCATTATATATATATATATATATATAAACACCAATTCTAAGGAATAAGCTAATAATTTTATTCCTAAACCACTCAAAAGGTTGCAATTAACCACAATATGAGATTGAATGTCACTAACTATTCGAAACCACATAAAAGATTTTCTACGAGATTTGTTCGACTAATCTCTAATAAATCTTAATCGATGACTTTATTTGTATATTTTGTGAAAAACTTGTTCAAACACGTGTATAACTCCAATTAAAATGCGAAAATGATAATAACATGATTCTTATAGCTCATTTGGTTCAAGTTTTTATTTTTGACTCAACATAAATTTAATTATAAAAATAAAATTTATTTCACATTCAACACAAATACGAATCTTAGAATTAATTTTATTTCATGTTTTTTTATATTTTTTTTATCCAAAATTCAACGCTCGAGCCAAACAAAAATTTAGTCTTTTCTCATGTGATGGCGTAAATATCTATTTTTTGATGAAACAAAAACACAAAAACTCACTTTTTTTATTTTTTATTTATAAAACATGTATGCATAATTAATCGAAAGAGCCGTTGAGCAAGCCATTCGTGGACTTTTCTTAGTCCTAAGTTTAGACTTTTTTAGAAAATATAAAATAAAATTAAATCAATTTTATGCTAAGTCTAATTAAGATTTGTAGACAAGTTCTATGGATAAAATACAACTTAATTATTAAATGAAAGAAAATAACTAATGTATTTAAAGTAACTATAGTTAACTTCATATATATATATATATATATATATAGATTTTACCCGTTTCTTTTGATTTAAAATCTATCGTTTCGGTTTGTCAAAAAAAAAAAAGGTTTATCGTTTTTATTAGGAGCGACAATTTTATATAAAAATCGAAACTCATTCTCATTTTGCTCGATTAAAAATTGATTTGATTTTTTTACTATTCAAAATTAATTCGCTAAAAAAATCGATTTAACTTGTAATTGATTCGATATGTGAAAAAAATACATATTTAAAATTTTATAAGTATAATTGACATATTTTTTAATATAAATACGTTATAATATTTTATATAAAACATAAGTTATTAGAAATAGAAGCATAAAATTCAAAAGTAAGATTTTACAATATTATTATATTTTTTAAATATATATACCACTCCACTCACACACTCACATAATATATATATATATATATATATATATATATATATAAATATATATATATATATATATATATATAAAATATGACTTATAAATCTCAAAAATTAACTAAAACTCAAAAGAATTTTAGTAGGTTTACCCGACTTGAAATTGAGAAGGTTAGTTTCAAGTTAACTTTGACTCGCTTGAAATTGACTCGAAACCGTACACCCTTAGTTTCGGTCAACAGCTTGATGACTAACATAGTTCAGTTAATAAATTTTCGATTCGGTATTTGTAAATGGAACGTTTTATCGATGTGTTATATGCTTTTAGAGTAAATATCAATCATACAAAGTAGGAATAATAATTGAGTGGGTTTAGGTCAGGCTTAATAAACTCATATTTTTACCATTATCAATACCGATTCTATACCCAGTTTTACTCGGCTCCGCCCCATTCTATTTCATTTCTACAATCCGTGCACGTCCCGCCTTGCCTCGCTTCTGCCTACCGCAAATCCATTAGTAATAATTTATTTTAAACAAAAAATAAAAAAATAATACCAATATAAATTTTAAAATTTTAAGATTATATAATAATATTTAATTACTAGTGAGCTACGAATCAAGGTAAGTATGATTTAATCATATACCTAAGCCTGCCTTATTTCATAATGGGGCAGCACAGATCGTGAATCGAATATAATTGTAGAACTCATATTTATTCTATTAAGAGCAAGTCAGACTAAATTTAATGAGTATAGATATAAATTATCATTCCTACATATAAGTCATGGAAGTTGGAGGCTAATATTAAATGAATTTAGGCTTAGTTTAATTTGAAGATAAAAAGATAATTTTAAAAAAAATTATAATTTTTTTTAAATATATATAATATAAAATAGAGTGTATTAATTATAATAAAAATTATGTTATATGTAAAATAAAATAATTATTTTATATTAAAATTTATATGTAATAAAATATAAAATATTATTTTATGTTTTTAAAAATAAAATAAAATTTTTAGTTTGAGATTTAGATTAATTTTTTTTCAATTAATTGCGGCCAAATTATTTTTCTTTGAAAACCTGAGTTTATGAAGGAATCTGCAGATGGGAAAAAAGAGATGAGAGAGAGAGAGAGAGAGACAAAAAATTTTATAAAAAAAAAACTATGCCAAAATTAATATGTTTAATTTTAATCAGATATATTACATTACATTTAAAATTTGTAATTAAAAATTAATTATATTTTATGTTAATATAATTTTAAAATAAAAAATTAATTTCATTTCTCATTTAATATACATAACAAATTAATAACTAATTTAATTATATTAAATTCTTACTTATTTTAATATAATAATTAATTTATTTCAAATTATTTAAAAAATTATAATTTTTTTATTTAAAATTAATTTTAATTATATTAAAATTAATTTTTATAAATTAACTGGCTCCAATTGCCAACATACAATTACTTTCGCTCTGTTTGGGGAGAGAACCAAAACAGGACCAAAATAGTACTAGTTTAAAAAACAACAATAATAATAATAAATAAGTTATTTTAATTATTCTACGCAAATTTTAATATATAAAAAATAATATTTTACTTCACATACTCAATAATTTTTAATAAAAATATAAATTTTATTTCACATCTTAGATCAAAATACTCGATTTGAATATTTTGATTTAGAATGTGATATAAAATTGATATTTTTATTTTAAATTATTAAGTATGTAAAGTAAAATATTATTTTTTATATTTGAATTTGTGTAGAATAATTTTAAAAATTTATTTATTATTTTTATTATTATTATTTTTTAAATTAATACCATTTTGGTCTTTTTTTTTGTCTTGTTTTTAATGCCACGAGTGGGCCAATGTGCAAAAAATTATATGAATTTTTTAATAATCGGAATATTTGTTAAGGTACACTGTAACCTTTCGGTTAGCGTATAAGAAAGAAGAAACAATTTTAAAATGAATTAAAATATTTATGTAGAATGAAATATAAAATATTTTAAAATTAAATATAAATTTAATTATGAATATTTTTATTTCAGGACCTTTTCGTTTTAGTCTTATACTAAATCCATTTGTGTAAAATTTTAAATAATGAATTTGAAAGTTAATCTAGTGAAATTATTTTTTTTTTAAAATTCATCTTTATTATTAAAAAATATTTATTTATTTAATTTACAAAATTAAATATTTATATGCATGATATTATATTTTGAATGTATAACTATAAATTCTACTCTTTATATTAATAAATTATTAAATCATGTTTTAATAAAATGAAAAATTAAATTTTTTTAACATAATTCAGAGAATATAATTTATAATTATATGTTTGAATATATGATGATATATATAAATATTTAATTTTAGTAAAAGCTTATTCTTGAGGCTGACGTATGTTATTTGTTTTTTTTATAGTTTGCTGTTAACTTAGACTTTTCTTTTAGATCTTTATGAATCTGTTTGATTGACCTCATCAAGCCGAACAAAGTCAATTTAATAAAATTAATTAGTTAAATAATTCTGAGTCATTTCGAAAATCTGAATCCATTTTAGAAGCGTGAAATGACTTCGAGGCCGCGAAGCCGAAACTACTGAAACGTGGTGAAATGATTTCTAAATTAATATTTATTCAAACAAAAATAAATTAAAATAGATTTAAAATTAATTTTAAACTATTTTTTATTTAAATAAAATTTAAGTTTGAAACTGCTTTACTCATTTAAAATTGATTCAAATTTTGAATCAAATTTTATTTATTTTGAGTCTGAATTCATTGTTGAACGGACCCTTCTTGTGATATATATAGAAACTCTTCCTAGCTCTTCTTCTAGGAAGAAGAAAAAGGACTTCAGCTACATGGAAGAGCTTCCCTCCATGTTCAGATGCCCCATCTCCCTGCAGTTGATGGAGAATCCGGTGACGATAGCCACCGGCGTCACCTACGAGCGCCGGAGCATCGAGAAATGGCTCTTCACCTACAAGAAGACCACCTGCCCGGCGACCATGCAGCCCCTCCACAACTTCGACCTCATCCCCAACCGCACCCTCAAGAGCCTCATCGACTCCTGGCGCTCCCAATCCCGCCGCCCCACTCCGCCGCCTTCGCTGCCGTCTTCTTCTTCTTCGTCCTCTCCGACGGTTCGAGCCCAGTTGACCTCCATCCTCTCCGCCATGGAATCCTCCCCTTTCAAGGTCACGTACCTCAAGCGGCTGAAATCCTTCATCGACGGAGGGAGGGAGAACCCCGCAGTCTTCATTGGCTCCGGCGGCGTAGACTCTTTGGGCCGCATCCTCTCGCAGGCCAACTCCGCCGCCGACGGCTCCGATTTCTCCACCTTCCGGGCCTGCGAGGAAGCCCTCGCGGTCCTCGACCGCCTCCCGCTCGCAGCCGACGAGGCCTCCATCGCCCTTCTGTCGAAGCCCGAGAGCATCAAGCCGATGCTCGACGTCCTCCAGCGTGGCGGCGCCGAGGCCAGGCTCCACGCCATGGCCATCCTCCAGCGGATCTCGGCCGCCAATCCCGCTGTCGCCGACGACTTCCACCACGACATCGACGTCTTCAAGTCCCTCCTCGACCTCCTCTCCGACGAAACCTCGAAGTGCTTAACCTCGTCGTCCCTCGACCTCCTCCTCATGATCGTCGAGAACTCGAAGATGAACCGCCTGAAGGCAATAGAAGCCGGCGCCGTCCGGGTGCTGGTGGAGCTCCTCCCCGACGCGGGCCGGCGCCGGGGGGAGAAAGCGCTGCTGCTGCTGAAGAGGTTGTGCGAGTGCGCCGAGGGGAGGTCGGCGATAGCGGACCACGGGATGGGGATCGCGGCGGTTGCGAGCAGGGTGGTTAGGGCGAGCGACGTGGAGACGAAGATGGGGGTGAGGATCCTGTGGCTGGTCGGCAGCTTCCTTCCGACGAAGAAGGTGGTCGACGAGATGATGGCGTGCGGGGCGGTGAGGAAGCTCCTTGGTCTGCTGCACGGGGACGGCTCGTCGGCGACGAAGGAGAAGGCGTTGAAGATGATAAGGATGCACGGCGACGCCTGGAGGCAGTACCCCTGCTTCCCCTGCGAGCTTAGGGCCGTGAAGTATTGAATATTTTGGAACTTTTTTTTTTTTGATAAATAATATTTGGGAACTTTACAAATCAAACACAGAAATATGATATTTACATTCGCCACCCTTTAAAATTTCTGTAAATTACGTTTTTACCTTATTTGTATGTTACTGATAATTATCATTAACTGATAATCGGAGATGATATATTTAAAATTAAATTAAATTTTACGTTAAACCGAGTTTGACAAGACCCTAGTCGGCCGATTAATGATATATTTTTATGTTTCGAGAAATTTTTATCAATTTAATTATAAACTAATATAAAATTGAATTGAGCTGGCTTGAAATTAAATTTATTAAAAAAGTAAAAAAAATTATTTATATGTAAAATTTATTTTAATATATTAATTTTTTCACAATAATTTAAAGAATAGCTATATTAAACTTTCTTTACTACTTTTATTCAAATTATGCTGCCTATAGATTTTTTTATTTCTAACTATTTAATCTACATGCACAAAATTTATAACTTTATTTTGTATTTAGTTTTTTCTCAATTTTATTTTATATTTATATTTTACTTATAACATATAACACTATATTTGATTTTTACATAGACTTTTCATTAATTGTGATTCATATACTAAAATATCATTTGAGTAAAAATCACTACTTCTTATATTTTTGATAAAATCTAACAATTCGATTCATCTAATTATAATGATTGTTAGTCGCCAAGATTTCATTAAAATACTGAAATGATAATCGATCTTCTTAAAATAAAAAAATTAGAGATGAAATATATATATAACATAATTAGAGAAGAAAACAATTTCAAGGAAAAGAACGTTAACAAAAATAAATAAATAGATAAATCATAATTAAAATCATTAATGGAGCATCAAATTACTATTTTTTAAAAGCATAGAGATATAACTGTTTTTTTTTCATTAAAAATAAGGAATAATTACGTACATGCCACACAATTTAGTTTTATTTATGTCTTACTCATCCATTCTTAATTAATTACACTATTCACACTCAAAACATTACAAAATTTTATATACACACATTTGAGTTAAAACTTAATCAAAATCTATTTAAAAAAAAATATTCTGTTAGTAAATCATTAAAATTATATTTTTACTCTTAATAGTATATATTTTTCTATTCCTCAATATCACACTAAAGCGCTGATTTGTCCTAAAAACAATTCACGTTGTGGATGTCTTCTTCCTTTGTCGCCACCTAAACATTAAGGTTTAGAATTTTCACTCAAAATATATTTAAATATCCTTAAAATAATATGATGAACGACTCAGATTTTTTGTAATTTAATTACAGTTAGGTTATTGAAAAATTATAATTACTCGTTATAATAAAAATAAGTTAAAATGTGTGTATGTAAGCTTTTATGATGTTTTGAGTGTGCATAGCGTAATTAACTAAGAATGGATGGATAAGGCATAAATAAAACTAAATTGTGTGTCATGCAGGTAATTATCCCTAAAAATAAATATGTACAGTACCATAGTTTGTTCAATTTCCTATGCCAACGTTTAAGAAAAATATAGTAGGACCGAAGGGATAGTTTAAAAAATTGAAATAATACAAATACTAACAAACATAGGGACCAAACTAAAAATGATATATATAAAAAAATAAAAATAAAAATAAAAAAACATAGGGACCAAACTAAATGAGTAAATTTAATTTTACCAAAATTTAATTGTGATAATCACTTAATCAATGTGTTAGTGACTAAGTACTTTTTAAGAAAACACAGTATAGCACATGGATTAATTTCTATGGTTGAAAGTGAAAAATAATAATAATAAAATAGATTAATTAAGTGTAGAAGAGTGTAAGAGAGAATTAAATATCATCAAATAAATAAATGCTCTATCTCTGTAAAATATTATAATTTGGTGGAAGAATCAATATTAACTTTGATAGATAACAAACTTAATTAAGCACGCAAAGCAATAAAATCATTTATAAAGTGAAAAGAATTACTTTAATTACTTGATTAAATAATACACATAATTTTTTGAATAAATAACTAAAACTCATAAAATGAAAACTATACATCTCAGGGCCTCTCTCATTCAAGTGTCTCTTATCCTAGAAGCATATGTTTCTTTTGTCTTAGAAACCTGCTTTTTGTCAATCTAGCGGCCTATCAACAATTTTCATATCAAGTCAATCGCTACAAACTACTTTTTGCCATTACAATTACGCATGATAGTCACAGGTTATAAACATAAGTTATATTACTCATATTATTGGCTCAACTTTAATACTCGTATAAGTCATTATTCATAAGTTCAACAACTTAGGTCAAAAGCCACTAATATAATATCTTTTGATTAAAATATAAAGATATTGACTACTTTAGCTTCTAAAAATTATGTAATTTGACTACTTCCACGGAGGTTACCAATCTCAATACTACTTTAACTCAATCATATTTAACTATAAAGTTTTCTATCATTAGGTCACTATTTTTTCCCAAAATTATATTATCTATTTATAAAACTCAAGAATTTTTCTTCTTTTTTGATATAAGATGATTCATTTTTATACTCCTCTCACTACTATTTATTGACCGCCAAATGTCACACTTTACTTCAATGATTTCTTTCGTTTTGGACATCACTCGTGATCACCCCTGTCTTTTGCAACTACAAGCATCACAACTAAGGAGGAGTTTTGGTTTAAAATTATCTTAATATTATATTATATTATCTATATATCTAGACATCTAGATGTCATTTTTAAAGTGATAATTTCATAATTTTCTATAAAATTATTTACTATATCATCAAATCAAACAATTATTTTTTATAAATAATATAATATTACATTAAAATAACAACGAACTAAATATCCTCCTAAAAAAGTTTTGAATGATGCGATAGATAAGGAAGACGGAATCATGTATGTCAACCTAAGGTCTAGAATTAAACATTAATCATTTTTGGGTTCTACAGCTAACCTCATTGGCAATTTATTGGAATTGTGGGGACTCCTCTGCAAAACAGCATTTGACCGTAACACAAACAGTATTAGAATTCTCTCTCTTCTGACTTTCTGTGGCTCAGCCACCGGCCTCCTTGGGTTAACCGGTTAACACGCTTTTCATCTTTTCCTGCCGTTGACTTTTTTTTTAAGATTGCTTTGACTCCAGCAGATTGCCTGCACTTAATTTCTAAGTAGCTCATGTTTATACCTTAAATTACATGCAATAATTGTAGCTCTACGGTTGACGATAGAATATACGCCGTAATCTGTGCTCATCAAAATTTGACTTTTTTACTATACCAAGAAATAAATTAATATTTTAATAACGTGCAAAATCACCTAACAATGAAGTGCTTCTTATCTTTTATGTTAAAAATTCTTATTAAAATGTTATAGATTATCGAAAAGAAAAGAGAAATATTAATGTACATCAATGATGAAAGCAACAACATCGAGACTTTTACGTGAAAATTTTATATAAATCAAAAAAAGAATTACAGTGAAAAAAATGGGACATACTGGTAAGTAAGTTATGTGAGAATCTACAGCGATTTTAGAACAGAGTAGCACTTAGCTTGCTCTTGCACGTAGTTGTTTCTCGTTTTTGAGATTTCATATATTACACTAATTACTTGTATTCCAATAATCTTAAATGCGATGTTGTGCGGCTTCAAAATTGATCTCCAACGTGCATGCATGGTAGCATGTGGGAGGAGCTTGAGGTTGACATTGGCAAAGAGATAATAATATAAATTTCTTGATTATAGTATACTTAAAATTGCATTTACATCTCTATAAAAAAGTGTATTTACATATTATATGCAAAATTGTATTAATTGATATCCTTTAGATTAAAATTTTAACATTTATACTTTGTGTCGATTATGTTATTTCATTGATCTTTTGGTAAATATTAAGACCGTGTCTAAGTATTTTAGATATGAAAATGTTGGGCATAATAAAAAAGTAACGCATAATTAAGATGATCGAACTATAATTCATAGTCAACTTATAATATGTTGAGATATAAATATTGACAACTTTTTACTTTAGAATATTTGTTTCAAGATAATTATCTTTGATGTTATAATGTTATACTATTTATTTATATTTTTTAGCGATAATTTTATAATATTTTATAAGATTATTTTCATCAAATTAAATAATTATTTCATCTAAATAATATATTAATATAATATTGAATCAAATCCTTTAATTTATTGGTAATGTTACTATAATTATATCATCATGCCTATAATAAAATACTAACTCTATCAGCTATATTTTTAGGCTTTGTTTGGTTAATTTACTGCTCAAAAGAGCCCAAATTAATAATATTATTAATATTTTAATTTTTTTTTATAAATTTTAATAATTTTATTTCACAATTAATATAAATTTTAATATTAAATATCAATTTTATTTCATATTTATCATAAATTTTAATATTAAAAATAATTTTATTCATATTTTACGTATATTTTAATATTAAAATAATTTTATTTTTCATTAAAATTATAAAATAATATATTTTCTCTTATTTAAAATAATTCTCTAATTAAACAAGCCTTTAAGATACGAGTTACACTTTATCAATACAATTAAAGCATCTATAATTAGAAAAATAAATGTAAATTATTTTAAGATTAAATTTTATGTAAGATGTGAAATAAAATTAATTTTTAATATTTAAATTTATATATGATGCGAAATAAATATAAAACATTGATAAAAATATTTTTAGAGTAGTTTGATTTTTTTTCAACCAAATAAAGCGTGTTTAAAAAAAAAGCTATTTTAAAATATTTTTTTCTAAAATACATATGTGCTGATTCTAACTTTCAATTTTTCGAATAAACTCTAAACTCGGTTGTAATTGGACTCGAGTCAAATTAATTACCCAACTTCAGCTTGAAAGGTTACAGCACAAGAAGAGATTATATAGAAGTGCAAAAGGCCCGAGGCCTTGGGCTTTTGGGTAAACTCTATTGGGCCGCGGCCCAACAAGTTATCCGTGCTCAAATTACATCGTGGGCCTTACACACAAAATCAACTGTAAGACGTGTCCCTAATCTTTATTTAATATTATTCATAAATTTTAATAAAAAAATATCTTCGTTCAAGTTTAATTTTAATCTTATTAAAATTAAATTTTGTAAATAAACAGGCACATAAAGTTTATATCAAATCTAACTAAATTCAAAATAAGTCTAAATATGAGGACCAATTTTCACAAGAAAATATCTCGTAAAAAAACAATAATGTTAGTTTTTGACAATTTGATTTTTGATTTTGAGCGTCGAAAGAAATGTTGGGCTCTACTAGTGAGTATTGAGTGTAAAATATAATAATGAGTTTATTACATTTTTTTTATGAGCTTATGTTTTTGGAATGCATATATGGTTAACATCAATGATCTTAAGAATTAGTATTAGAGCGGGTCATGGGTTTTGAACCTAAGCAATGCATCGGGAGACTGGAATTGTTGAGAAAAGTGATGATTGGAAGATCTGAGTTGGTCATCATTAGTTTAGTATTACGATCATTTGCTCTATTAGATATAACACTGGTAACTGTGCAACTGTCAAAAGCAAGATTGAGTTCGATCATGGGCCCTGGGTATGTAGTATAATAAGTATATTAATTGTAGGGGTAATTCCATTTAAGCTCCTAAGGTTTACTCAACTTGCCACGCAGGTCTACAATTTTGAAAAAACTGTCAGATAGGTTCCAAAACTTACTGTATAGATCATTGTGGTTCTTAATATTTATAAAAAACTTTCAATAAGGTCCAATTAAAGGTTTATCGCTAAAAATTTCGTTAAATCAAAATTTTAATTAGCGCCCCGTGAGCAGGGCCACGCGCACCGGCGTTCTCGCGCGGGTCGCCGCAACGCACGAGCCGGTGTGCGTGGGGACGTCGCAGCGCGCGGCGCCGTGCCCCGGAGCCCTGCTCACGGGCCACGCACAAACTCCCACGCGCACAGGCATCCGTGCGTGGGTCGCAGCTCGCTGCCCCGCGTGCCGGCAATGCTGCGGCGACTCGCAGGAGTCCACGCGCGGGGCAGGGCACTGAGGTGACTCGCGCGGCGACGCACGGGCCGCCTGTACGCGGATGCCGGAGATTGGAAATATGGAAGGGTAAAAATAGGTATTTTCGTAATTTTAACAGCGTTTAACGGATACCGTCATAGGAGGACCACAATGACTTATACAGTAAGTTTTGGGGACCTGTGTGGCATATTTTTAAATTTATAAATCTGAGTGGCAAGTCGAGTAAACTTTTAGGGCCTAAGTGGAATTAATTTTTTGTTAGCGCTTATGATTCTAAAAAATTATATATGAGTGTGTAATTTGACTCATTATTTTTTGTCAAAATTCACAATTTTTTTATCCTTTACACCATTTGCCAAAAACGTTTTTAGGATGAATTTTTTAAGTTGTGATTGGTTTACATTCTCTTTTCAATGCACCCTATTTATATATAGGTCTCTTGATTTCAAATATGTTACAATGTGATCCATTTATGTGTTCTCCACTCATAATTCATTTATTATTTTACAGCTTTAACTAAATTTGGCCATCCCATTTTCTGTTCCTTAATATTTTGATGATTCTATTTATGTGACTTTTAAAATTTATATATTATTCTAGATCGTATATCATTAGCTATCGAAATAAATCAGAAAATTCAACAAATGATAGACGAACAACTGACCTTAAATATACAAATTCAATAGTATGTCGAGGTCAATGTGAGACTCTTAGAAGCAGCAGTGATTGAATGACATAAAATAAAATTTTTTTATATTAAAATTTGTATAGTATATAATAAAAATTTATTTATTATTATTTTTAATTTAATAACATTATGGTCTTGGTAATACCAAAATAATTTTAGAGACAAATAGGCCTCTTCTAAACAAATTCATCTTTTTAAAAATTTTTTTAACATTTTGTATTATGTTTGAAGAATAATTCGCTTACGATGTAACACTCATTATTATTACACTAAACTAAATCTCGGTAAAAATGTGGATGATAGCCATGGGATCTCTCTTTATGATTCAATGAATCATGGGACATTTTTGAATGATTTTACCCAAAAAGAACTATTTTGAAAATTTTTAAAAAATATAGGGACCTAAAACTAATTTTGTACATATGAAGAACAAAATATGCCAATATGGTGTGGTTTAGCTAGGAGCCAAAACCAAACCATGCATTCAATACGGCTTGTCAACTGCTGGTTAGGGCTGCTAGCGGTTCAATCTCGAGCCGATCCGATCTCGGCTCAAGATTGAATTGAAAGTTTTCGATTCGATCCAGAGAATGAACGAGGAGAGTTCGATCTGATCTCGATTCAAGCTGGGTCTGGCTCATTTGTTATCGATTCAAGCTCGATCCAAACCAAAATTGATTCGACTTTCGATTAATTTTCGATCTTTTATCCAAATATTATGTATAAATATATTTGTGTATTCAATCAGCTTAAACTATGGCTATTTATTAACAGCCTGACCGATGGTGGTCAATTTCTTTAAAATATTTAATCCAAGTTGTTTTGAATATTAATTAAGTTTAGTAGAAATATTATGGACATGAAAAAAAATATTAAATTAATACGAAATCTTTAGAATCTTCCAAGGACCTTCCTGAAAATAGAAACAGGAATTACGTACTCACTAGATAATTTCTTTTTTTTAACTTTGAAGATACTTTAACCACAACATAAAAAAGCATTTCAATCTATTTAAATCACTTTATGGTGAAATTTCAAATTCAATTTAAAGAAAAAGATTAAATTAATTGTATATTTTGAGTATTGTAAATTATTGTTGGTTCTTAATTTAGAAGAGTATTTGTGGTGAATACCATTATTTTATTTTGATTTCGGTGAATGGACATATGAAATGCGGGACTTATCTGTAAAATAGCACAAACCATTCAAGCAATTCTTGAAAGGTATTTTTGTAATTACGAATTTAACAGAGGCTTATTATGATATAATTGCAAATTTCTACCTCTGGAGTAAAAGGACATCGGAGAACTTATTGCTGTCGGATAGCCTCTGTTAAGAATTGCCTGAACGGAGCGTCAATGGGGACGAAGCCAAGCCCGCCGGCGGTGGCGGAGGCGGTGGAGGAGGTTATGAGAACGTACAGATCTTTGCCTCCACAGCCGAGCATCGACGAGGTGGAAGCGGCGGCGGCGGTGATTAGGACCTCCATCAACGAGGAGGAGGCGAAACTCGAGGAGTTGAGCCGGCAGATGAAGCCGGCCGAGATTGCCGAGGAGCTGTTCTTCGTGCTTCAGGAGGTCCGGGGAAAGACGATCCAGCTGCTAGCTCATGAACAGCGCCGTGAGGCCCAGCGAGTGCTCGACCTCGATCGTCAATTTGCGGTGCTCGATGAGCTCATCCAGAGGGCATCGAAGCTGGTTTCCGGCGAAGTGTTGGGTAAAGAGGCGGACAATCCCAAGCCTAATTTAGCTGTTCCGATTCCGAAGATGGATCGAAGCTTGGTTAAGATGGAGAAGGAGCGGAAAGGGGATCCGGATGTGCCGAAGGATTTGGGCGTGGATTCAGTCTTAAAATCGGAGATCCCCACAGGTTCGATTCTGCTCTGTTTCTACTCCAGTCACTTTTTGAGCTTTAGCCCCTTCAGATTATGAAGATTATTGGTCTTTGAAGACGGATCTTTGGGGGTTTTGAAAACTTTTTCTAGATTGTGATGTTCATTTTATAGTTGCATGTGATGTGGTTAACAATCAAAAATGAGCTTCTTCCTCTTCTTTAATGTTGCATTTACTTGCCAGTTAGTTTCTGTTGAGCTCTTAGGTTTCATTATGGTTCATTAATAGAGCAATTTTGAGCTAATTCATCAGTATGAAGAGAGCTCTATTCATCAATGAATACCATTTTTTCACTAGAATGTTTAAGTTATTATGGGAAAAAAATGCTTTTGCTGATGATTTTGAAGTGCTTATGGAGATTATTTTCATTCTGGACTTTGGCTAATAAGTTTACTTATTTGATCAGTACTCTATTAGTTTACACAACTTATTTGATTTTGGTTGCCTTCTACTGACTGCCATTTTCTATTAATGCCATTAGTGAAAGAGACACAGAAATTGAGTCTCATCGAGGTGGCAAGCCTAATAGAGACTTCGGCCAAGGAAGGAACTGTAGTTCTTGATCTTCAGGGTAAGCTGATGGATCAAATCGAGTGGTTGCCAACATCACTGGGGAAGCTGCAAGGTGTCTCCGAACTGAATTTGTCTGAGAATCAAATCACGGCTCTCCCGCCAAGCATTGGTAGCCTGAGACTTTTGACGAAGCTTGATATCCACTCCAACCGGTTGATCAATCTGCCTGATTCATTCGGAGAACTTTCGAATCTTGTCAATGTTGATCTTCACGGAAACCAATTAAAATCGCTGCCATATACGTTTGGAAACCTCACAAACCTTGTATATCTTGATTTGAGCTGCAACCAGTTATTTGTGCTTCCAGATACATTGGGGAATCTAACTAAACTGAGAAGTCTGATTTTGGAAACAAATGAACTGGAGGAGCTCCCTTTCTCTATTGGCCATTGTGTAAGTCTGGTTGAGCTCAGAGCAGACTTCAATCATCTCAAAGCACTTCCTGAAGCAATTGGGAAGCTCCAAAACCTCGAATTTTTGACATTGCACTACAACAGAATTAAACATTTACCCACCACTATGGCTCCAATGAACAACCTGAAGGAGCTTGATGCTAGCTTCAATGAGCTCGAGTCAATTCCAGAGAGCCTTTGTTTCGCCACGAGTCTAGTGAAACTCGATATCGGTAGAAATTTCGCAGATCTCAGGTCTCTACCGAGATCAATTGGTAATCTCGAGGATCTCGAAGAGCTGGATATAAGCAGCAATCAGATAAGAGTGTTGCCGGAATCTTTCAGATTTCTTTCGAAACTCAGAATTTTCAATGCAGAAGAGACTCCGTTGGAAGTGCCTCCAAGAGAAATAGTTAAACTTGGAGCTCAGGTATGCGAAGAAAAAGATTCTTCATTCCACCATTTTAGAATCCTTGGCTGACATTTTCGATTTGGCTAACAGGAAGTTGTTCAGTACATGGCTGATTTAGTTGCGGCGCATCATGTTAGCTCGAGTAGCACCGATAAAGAACGGAGCTTATGGTCTTGGATTTTGTCCTTGCTTGGATGTTGGCCGAATAATCCGAGTTCAGTGAAGAATTCTGAATATGCTGCTAAGTAGCATTGCATACACTCAACTTCATGTATATCATTGTAGTTTTTTGCATCTCTGTATATCTATGCAGTGGTTATGTGGGCATTAATATGCATTAATTATGGGATTGTAAGCTGGAAATTTAGCTAGTTGTTGTTGATTGAAAACCATATGATTGATTAATGTGATAATATTGTAGATTTTGGTCATTTTTGATTTTGAAGAAGAGTGATATGTTATTGGAAATTATCGAAAAGCAATTTTTGCATGTGCTTGTGAAAGTCGATATGTTAATTTGGTGATAATTCGCATGAAATCTTACCTTTTTGTGAGGAAGAAGAAAACTTTCTTGTGGTTTTGAGTTCATTTTTGACGTTAAACATTGACATATTGGTTGCTGTGGAGCGAGAAACTGGAAGAAAACTTTCTTGTGTGCACTCACATTTATAATGATAAAAAAATATTATTTTGTATTATTTTCTTACTGTTATTATATTATTATATGTAAATTTTTAATTTTGTATGAATTTTGTTTTAGTTTGTATTTACTTTTTTTAATTTTATATATGAATATAAATTAAATAATATGTTATTAAAAAAATTATAAAAAGATAAAAATGATGCGAAATGGTGTTTTATGATAGGACATGCTGCCTGCACCCAATACGGGTAATACGGGTTCTAAGTGTAGGGGTGGTAATTACATGCAAGAATTGAAATTCACTTAAAAGCTAATTTGTATTTGGTTTGATTTAAAATTAATTCGATTTTTTTCGATTTGAAGTTAGTTTGTTTTAAATAAAATTATTTCAAACTTTAATCAACCCAATGTATGCATAAATATACATATTTAAAATTTTTAAAGTATAAATAAGGTATTTTTACTTATAAATATGGTATAATATTTTACATAAAAAAATAATATTAAAAATAGATGTATAAAATTTAAAAGTAAATTTATATTATTATATTTTTAATATATTTAATATGAGTAATAGATATTTTTTTAGAAAAATATAGCTAATTAGACTTGATCTAACTGAAAATTAAAAGAATTTTAACAAACTCGAATCTAATCTGACTTAAAATTAAAATTTTTATTTTGAGTTTAGTCTGATTTGCTCGAAATTGACTTAAAGCCACCACTACAAGAGTAGGGAGATAGCATTTTTATTAGGGTAAATTGCACAGGCCCTGAGGTTAGAATGTTGCTGCAAATAGATTCTACATTTTGAAAAGCCTAGATTTGGGTCCTCGAGTTTGTGTTTGTGCTGCCGTTTGGTCCCACATTTGAAATTTGCTGGTTTTTACTATTTTACCCTCAAATTTTTTACTTATTTTCTATATTTTTTAAAGAATTTTGAGAGAGTTATAAGAGCATTTTGATTCATATAAATATAAATATGACTAATAGTTAAATTTAATTGTTACTGTCTAATTGGACCATCCAAAAAAACGATATTTAAACTAAGGGACCAAATGATAACGCAAACACAAACTCGGGGATCCAAATCTAGGCTTTTCAAAATGTGAGACCTATTTGCAGTGTCATTCTAATCTCATATACTCCTGTGCAATTTACCCTTTTTATTAATATTTTTTTATACTTCTCTTTAATAAGTGGCATTTACCTGCTGCTTCTTCATTTTAAAGTTCTCTCATACAACACCTTTTGAAATTTGGTAAATTACTTACAAATTTTTTGAGAGTTTAGGATTTTTAGACATTGGTCTTTGAATTTTGAATTTTCACAATTAGATCTCTGTAGTCAATTTTTTGTTGCTATTTGGTTATTCCGACACCCACAACATTGAAATTCCTATTTTAGCGAGTTGGCCTTCAACGCCTCTAGTGTTTAATCTCACTAAAAGGGCGTTTGATTCAATGTCATTTTGACAGTATGTCATATTATTTGGAGATAATTATTATTTAATTTGATGATATTTTCAAATAACCTGCTAAAAAAATCATAGAATTGTTACTCAAAAGATAATATTTAAACATGACATATTAACTTATAAAAAAAAAAACTTAATATATAGATAATATGATGTAAGATCTAGATAACATCGAATGAAATACCCGACTTATAAAATACTTATAAGAGCATTTAGAAATTTTGTAGGAGTAAATTTGGACTATATGATCAATCAATTAAAACATTGGAGGATCACACAGCAACAAAATGTTAACTTAGGGACCTAAACATAATGATTCAAATATCATGGACCAATATAAAAAAACTCTCCAACCTTAATAACATAAAAGCAATTTATTTACCCAATCAAATATGCATATATGTATTTACACACGTACACACACATATTGTAACATCCCGGTAATTTTAAATTTAAATTTTTGATTAATTAAATTTATTATGAGGAATTAATATTATTCATGAGAAATTAACCATTTAAAATTAAATATATGAAATATTAAATATTTATTTTGTGATTCAAAAAATTAAAATGGCTGAAATTAATATTTAATTTA
>KZ451987.1:111985-165786 GCA_002786265.1 Apostasia shenzhenica
TAGCTTTTGATCTATTTAGTTTTCTTCCGCTGTTGAATTAATCTTCCTTCTCCCCTAACTTAGAAAAAAAAAAAATTTAGTGTGACGGCTAGGGACGTCACACATATATATATGTATAATAAAAAAAAATATTATATATTTTTTAATTATAATTTGCTAAGGTGATTAAAAAAATGGTATAGTATTATTTATTATAATTAGAATAATTATTAAAAATTATGATTGTTTTTTTTTTATATAGAAACATTATTATTGTTTTTTTGATAAGAAAACATTATAATTGTTAAAGACGCGCCAGCATATATTTAAATTTTTTGGGCGGTTGGAGATAAATATTGTGGCATCCCGGCTGTCGGTACTCGATCTCTTATTTTATATCAGGCCGAGCCACCAGTAATCGAGGCATCGGACTTAAAATTTTTACAACATATCATTTAAAACTCACACAATGTCATGTGATCTATCTAGTGCAGGACCTGCCACCAAAAATAGCAGGAATTTATTAATATAAATTTGTAGGTAAACAATATCCCAATAATCACAATATAACAAGACTAATAAAAAATATCATATATTTAATTAAAATAATACAAGTAAATTATGGAATGTTCAATAATATTTCACAAAAATATAAAACATAACATGCCTCATAATAAAAATTATCATCATAATTCACATATCATTGAACCTACTTTATTTCGTAAAAATATAATATTATTTTGTTTCATTAGGTAGATCTGTCATTTTTATACTAGTTCACCTAGAAGCCTAATAGAAGTTTCTTTAATTTGTTATCAAAGGAGCCGCACTTTATATCAGAGATTTCATTTTAGGACATCATCCGACGTACTCTCCCCTCCCTTGTCGGAATAACACATAATAGGCAACTTTCCACTCTCGTCAGATTTTAGTATATAAATTTATTCATTAGTACCACATCACCTCACAGATCATCAAATTTATCTCATTTTTATGTCCAAATAATAAAATATACGATATATCATAATTTCTTAAATTTTTATAATATTAAATTATTTTTACAACATAATAGTAATTCAATATTAATTTAAAAAAAAATTACTTATCGACTATACTTCTAAACAACGCTCGAAATTCCTCTTTAAGCTTTTCATTTCTTCTTGTTCTCCTTCTTCTATTTGCCTTCTTCCCTTCTTTTTTTCCTCTGATTTTCGCAGCAGCTTTGGCGGAAAACAGCCGGTTTTTTTATTTTTTATTTTTAATTTTTAATTTTTTATTTTTTATTTTCTTCCTCTGCCGTGTGGCAGAGGGAGGGAAGGAAGGCAAGCTGGCGGTGGCTGCTGGCTGCTGCAGGCAGCTGGCAGCCACAAGCCTAATAATTAATTTTTGGGTTTGGGTAAATTATGTTTAGTTTTCTGAGTTTAACTCTTAATATCTTATAGGTTCATATTTTTTAAATTATAACATCGGGTCTTTGAATTTTAATAAATTATCAAATAGATCTTTTTATATTTTTTTATAATTAAATTTTTTTAAAATTAGTGTTTTACCTCTCTCTCTCCTCCTTATCCGCGTCGAATCGGGAGGAGAGAGAGAATAACAGGGAGTAAAACGGTAACTTAAAAAAAAATTAATTATTAAAAAATAAAAAATGACCTATTTGATAATTTATTAAAACTCAGAGATCCGATGTTATAATTTTAAAAACGTGAATCTGCGCGATATTAAGTGTTAAACTTAAAGACCTGGGCGTAATTTGCCCTTAATGCTTTTTAAAAAAATTACAATTTAGTTCTTTAATTTTTATGTTCTTATAAATAAGTTTAAAATTATTTATTCTAAATCTAAAATTATGATCTAAATCTGCTCTAATTTTTAAATTCATCAATAAAATTTGGGATGTTACAAATATAGATTTTAAAATCGGGCTTATTAAAAATTACGATTATTAAAAGCAAATTGCTATTGCCCCCTTACACCACCCCCCCACCGGGCCCCACCCCCCTTCCCCCTAAAATGCCAATTTTGTTCTCTTTCTTTTAAATAATTAAACCTCACCCTTTCCCCTTTAAAATTTCAATTTTATCATCTTCTCTTTAAATAATAAATTATTTATTAAATTTAATTAATATCTTTTTTTATTTATTAAATTTAATTATTTTTTAATATTTATTTTTACTTTATTTATTTAATATTTTCGAGATCACTCTTTTTAATTAATGGCTTTTTTATTTAATTTTATTATTATATTTTCTTATTGATTAAATTAAATTAATAATTTTTATTATTCATTAAATTTAATTAATTAAATTTTTTAATATTTTTTTCTACTTTATTTATTTAATATTCTTTAGATCACTTTCTTTAGTTAATTACTTTTTTATTTAATTTGATTATTATATTTTTCTTATTCCTTAAATTTAATGAAGTAATTACTTATTTTTTATTTTTCTACTTTTCTTATTCCATGTACTCTTCCCTATATATGGCTAAAATAATATTGAATTTGTTCTGAAAAATATGTTTGTTTGCAAGTTATATATATAATTACTTTTACCACAAATAAAAATTTATTGTAAAAAAAAATAAAGAAATAAAAGAACTAAAAAAATTACATAAATAAAAAAAAAGAAACACAAAAATAAATAACAAGTAAAATAAAAATAAATATAAATATAAATATAAAGAGAAAAATAATTAAAGAAATAAAATAATTGAAGTAGGAATAAAGGATTTAAAGTATAAATTTAATAATAAAATATTTAATATTAAAAATTTAAAAATAAAAAAGATCTAAAAGATTAAATAAATAAAGTAGAAAAAAATATTAAAAATTAATTAATTTATTAAATTAATAAATAAGAAAAATATATTAAATAAGTTAAATAAAAGAAAAAGAATAAAATTAAAAATTGGGAGGGAAGGGGGTGGGGCCCGGGAGGGGGGTGGTGTAAGAGGGGGGCAATAGCAGCTCCCTTATTAAAATTGACAAACATAAAGTAATATTTTAGATTTCGTGTAAATGCTTTTTCGTGAAAGTAAGCAATAATATTAAGATTTCTGCATTTTTTTAATAGCAAAATTTTTTGAAAGTTAATATTATTAAGATTTCAAAACACAAATCTCAAAAGGTGACGTTAGTAAAATTTTAACTTTATATTAAAAAAAATTTAAATTAGGCAGGTCGGGATTAAAAACAAAAATTTGCGTATTTTTATCTTTTGAGCTCTTAAAAAAAAGTAAATTACGACTGAGTCCTTGAGATAAAAAGAATACTTTATAAATTAAGCGCAATCTTTTAAATTTTCTAATTTAAGTTCCAAATATTAAACATTGAGCTGCCATTAGATTCGTGAATAAAAAACACAATTAAAAATAAAATTTTCACATGCTCAAGCTTGGGATAACATATTATCATATTTTAAACACCATCTATGGAAAAATTTAAAATATAAAGTCGAAAACAACAATTGCATCAAGACCCCTCAAGTTCTTTTCATTTTATGACTGCTTAAAAAAAATCAAGTGCTCAAGCGTGTAATTCATGCTGACAGAACGGTAAAATAATTTTAGTTTTAAGGATATATTTTAAATTTTACGTAAATTCAAATATAAAAAATATTATTTTACTTTATATACTCAATAATTTAAAATAAAAATATCAACTTTATTCACATTCTAGACCAAAATATTCAAACAAGTATTTTGCTCTAAGATGTGAAATAAAATTTATATTTTTATTAAAATTTATTGAATATGTGAAATAAAATATTATTTTTTATATTAAAATTTATGTAGAATAATTAAAATAATTTATTTATTTATTATTATTATTATTATTATTATTTTTTTTTTTAAACTAGTACTATTTTGATTCTGTTTTGGTCCTTGCATCAAACAGAGCCTAAAAGAACTAAAATGAGACAAAAGTAGACCTCAGAGACCTCCATGCAAAAATTGTGTTCGGGAATCCAAACTCATGTAGATGTGGGCAAAGGTGTGTTATCAATGTAGAATCACAAACCAAAACAAAATATTATAAAGTTATGCTGATGAAAGATCATCACTACATAAAAAATAATACACGAATTACATTATTCAATAATTAAGCTTCTACATGAACCACCATTGTTTTTCTTTTTTTAAAGTGATCGACGCCTTGCATTACACGAAAAAAGTTATACATCAAGTAGTATAATTCTATATAAACCACCATTAAAAGGAGGATTAAACATCATTATATGGACATTATTTCATGCAATCATATAAAGCATACAAAACTATCTGGGGCTATGACAATGAGTTACAGTAACTAGAGCTTTGATTCGAGCTTGACGCTGGAAAATCGCCGATGAGGAAGTTTCAAGTCTTCCCATCCTTCATCATTCACCGCAGAGAAATACAAATCGACCATATCACCAGTAACTAGATCCAGTCTGGAAGGTTCCCACTGCACAAAACACGGTGTTAAAATTGAAAAAAGAAGACGGATTCGAGCATTTCAGCATTTGAATGAAAAAAAGATGAATTCAAGTTTAACCTTTGGATTCTTGTCTTTATCCACCAACAAAGCCCTGCAACCCTACACATCGTTTTAGGCATTATAATTGCTCTATTTATGATCTTAGAAAAAGAAAAGAATAAGTATTCACAAGTCACTTATAGTGAAAGAAAAAAAATTAATGAGAGAACTTCGTAATTTTAAAAATTATTTTTACATTGATTATCATCATAACTATTGACAAAAAGTGTTAAGGGGGCGTTTGGTTCAGTGTTATCTCAATATCAATATTATTTAGATGTCATGTTATCTAAATGTCATTGTTATTCATCAATAGACATTTGTTTGGTTCAATGTTATGATATTAGAAAATATCAATGCTATCTAAATTATTTTTGTTTAGTTGGAAGTTATTGGCATTATAATGACAAATTGATGGTGTTATCTTGAGATGTCGCCCAATTTGGAGTGACATCTAGATGTCATCATGTAATGGTATTTTTGTAATTAATTATAATGTTATTTAAAGATGTCATTAAACCAAACAATTAATTTCTAAAGATAACATAACATAACATTGAGATAACACTGAACCAAACGCCCCCTAAATCAGTTTGACATTTGATAAAGTGTCGATCTCCATGTAAATTATACTCTTTTCATGAAATGGATAGGCACAAGAACACACTTCGATGTCGAGAGCAAGCACAAGGAGGGCTAATAACTAGTTATAGTCTGCTGCATCGATTGATCTTCTTGGTTTTAAGCTCTCATTAACTGCAACTGGGCCAAGCTTTAGGTTTACAATCATAGCCAATTATTTTTGGTCTTTCCCTGCATCTCTTTATTGCCGTGAGTTGGAATAATTACATAAAGGAGACTTTTACAAGATGCAATGGACATGGCCGACGTCAAGCATTCCTATCTCAGAGTCTTCGTATAGGTACCATGCTCAACGTCTCTCTAACACAATCATATCTCTAATGTGGCCTGCCATTGAGCAGGGTATTCATTCATTACGTATCTGCTACTCTCCTACATTAATCTCATGAATATTGCCACTCGACTAGCAAACAACAATCCTATACAACAACAATTACTTAACTAATTGAATAGCAGTCCTACATAATTTTTGCCTTCAATTTAGATAATTCCTTTAACATAGAACCATTTCATTTCAATCATCCTATCTTGATTTTGAGATTAACATTTACCTCTAGACTTCCATTATTAAATATATTTTTGGAAATAAATATTTGAAGTGGGTTGGGATTTGGGAAGGAATTATTGTCTCTGTAATGCATTTGTTGAACGATATGATGAATAGATCATTTATTCAAAAGCAAATGAGGAAAATATAAACCGGAAAAATTGCAGTGAGACATGCTTACAGATTGGAGAATCTGTTTTTTTTTTTTTTTTTTGAAGATTTGGTGGAGAATCTGGTTTTGCAGTGAGGAGACATGATACTATTCTGTAATAACTTACAGGTGAAGATTCTGGTTTTGAAGTGAGGATTTGTGGTAATAATGCCCAGTTTGTTTGGCCGTTGAAAATTAACCTGGTTTAATTTTAACCAGGCATATCACATTATATATAAAATTTAATATTAAAAATTAATTTTATTTCACATCCTACACACATTACTAAAATAATAACTAACTTATATCACCTCCCACATATCCCAACATAATAATTAACTTTATATCACATCCTTCACATATTCCAACATAATAATTAACTTTATTTTACATCATTCACAACTTTCAATAAAAAAAATATCTCTATCCAAGTTTAATTTTAACCTTGTTAAATTTAACCTTACAAACAAACAGACTTAAGAACAGGTAGAGATTAAAGATTTTGAAAACAAAAGTTCTACATCCAATATATTCTTCGAGGGAAATTGTGAGCATTACATTCATGCATTACTTCTACACCTAGATTGAAGTGTTAATAACAGACCTTGGCTATCAACCGCAGATTAGTTAAAAAAAACCATTTAATTTAAACACCATAACAATAATATACTCTAAGCAATGAACTAGATACCTACTATAGCCTAGGCAGCCAGGAAGAATATTGGAAGATTAATCGACCAAAGTAATCATGAGCAACTATGATAATATTATAGGTGACTCAAATTATTTCTAAACCATAACCTAAAGGTTTAAACTTTTAGGTCAGTTGATAATAATGATTTAACATGGAACAAGAGCTAGAGGTCCCAAGTTCGAACCATAGTAACTCCCAATTATCTTTAACATAAAGTTACAAAGAACAACTTCACTGAATCCGCACCTTAAAGCAAAGAAGCTTGCACACGAGGGGATGGGTAAGAATATGAAACTATTCCTGAGCCATAATCTAAAAGGTGAGCTTTCAGGCTAGTTGGTAACCATAAATTTATAGTATTCAACCGATAATCATTATAATTGAGGACCTAAGGTGAATAGAAAATTGAAAAATCTATTTAAGAGGATGAGATCAATATAGAAATAATACTTTAGCTAATCGAGAAGCACAGTATAATATCTATACTAGTTTACATTATGGTATATCGATAGAAATACCTCGAAGAAATCTTTGCTTGCTTCCTTCCGTAGGACATGGCAGCAAATTCTATACTCTCTGATAAGGCATTGCCCTACTCTTTGCAGCCGCCCTTCTCTAATCTAAAATCACAACCATTACTACTTCAATAATAAATTTTAACAAAAAAATCTCTAGCAACAGTAGAATATTAAAATATCTAAAACAAAAATGCGTTGATTTTATCGTGCAACCCATATAGAAAAATGGTACAATCTCAAGAATGAAATAGAAATCTCCAATATAGATCTTAATTTGAAATGTATAACATCTCAAATTTCCTCGAAAATTGAAATTTGATAAAAAATGGAGTTCAGATTTTAGATTGAATCGAGATTGCATGATCCAAGCAAGCCAATTAATCATCCAATTTGTGGATTAGAATTTTGATCGATTCAATCTCGAGTTGACATAGGATGACATCGAGAGGTTGGATTTGTAAAATAATAACAATATCATTAATTATAAATGTTATCCACACACACATATATAATTAGCTCATTACATTAGTTTTCCAAACAATAATCTAGTAGATGATTACCATATAATTTCCTCTTGTGGCTCTTGCCAAACCTGCAAGATATTATTTTTGGTTTTACTTCTAAACATTAAATTAAGATAGATGGTTAGGATTTAAATGATTGAACAAGCATACACATGGATGCCTAAGGTTTTGCTTGAAAAATAAAAAATTAATCAAAAATTGAATTGACTCCCGCTCGAATTGAGTTTAAAACAATAACCAATGAGCAAGGCCAACCACTAATCAATATCAAATAAAAAACTTTCAATTCAATTTTGAGCTGATGTCAAATCAGCTCGAGATCGGACCTTTAACAGTTTCTCAGTGGATGCATGTTTTGAGTTGACTTAACAAATGAGCCAATATGATAACCAAAAAGCCATACCGATCTAAAGGAGATCTTCAGACTTATCGGTGATGCTTTCTTCAAAGACTGAATTGCTGCCAAAATCCACTCTTCACATCCATTTACAGCCTCCTGCTCCTGCAAGGCAGAAAAAACAAATTAGAAACGACACTTTTGAGCCATAAATATGGAGAACTGATATCTGATAAAAAGTAATTACATCAAATCAGTTATCATAGGAGTCAAAAAGATTAAAAAAAAAAATTCAAAAGAGAAACCATTACGACTGATATTAGTAGGCATCAACTTACAAGAGCTGATATGATTTCTTCCACAGATTTCTTAGAAAAGCACCTGTCAATAACATCCAACCTGCAATGCCAAGTAGGGACCCAAGTGAACCAAACCTTTAACAAGTTGCTCATGGCTTAATAAAAGCTCATTTATGTTTGTTTGCCGAAAAACAAGGCTAAGCACTAATCTAAATACTCGAATTGTAAATGAACAGCCTCAAACTAACATGTGCTCAACTAGTTTACTCTCATAAACATGCTTGTTTATATTCGTTTAAAACTCGAGAGCAATATTCTTACTCAGTTATACATGCATAATATTGTTATATTTAACAAAAACTTGTAATGAATTGCTAAAAAATATTGGTTGACTTAACTTATACTGGGATTAGATTAAACAATTATACTTAAAAAAAGTTTTCTGCAGCACGTTGAGTATGCTGCTTGATGATATCGCAATGTCACTGTTTTCCTTGATTTTTCAAATTATTTTGACAAAAAACGCCATGTTTTTACTCTTCTCAATGTGTGTAATGCACAAAAAATAGTAAACAAAGAGATGGAAATCTCTTATAGGGGAGAAGATGAATGACTAAGACTACTGCATGAAATACGAAGGCTAGTTCCTGTAGATGACAAAGCCATGGTCAAACTTTTTAATAAACAGTTACTAACTTATTACAGCGAGTTAGCATTCATAAGATTCTTTTGATTTCTAAGGACTAATATGTTTGTTGTGTTTCAAGGGAAATAGGAATGAAATATTGTTGTGCAACGGGTGATGAATCGACAACCATAGCAAGGTCAAACAACCTCTTAAGCATGGAAATGGTTAAGCTCAACGGACAAAAAGACTTTAGGACATTCTTCGAAATAATTAGAGAATCAATCAATCAAAATAAACGAATAACTACAAGCACCCACAATCACAGATGTAAATAATAAAAGTGAAGCTAGAAAAAAAGTATTGAACATTAAGATTTAAGTAGAATTTTTTTTATCTCGGAACACCAAGGTTTCCACGTAAATATTTGCCATTCTTGTCTTTATTTTATGATCATTTATTTCATTTTATTGACACGGTCTAACTTATTTACAAGTTTCCACATCATCAACATAGATTCAAACTTGAGTGACAATGGCACAAATAAAATAATCCACGGTTATTTTATTGTATTACATGTAATATTGATAGCGAAAACCAACATAGTTTAGGACTACATAACTAAAAATATATACCTGTTATAAGAACTAGTCTCTTTCAAGGACACCCGCTCAGAATATTTATCAATAACTGTGCAAACAGCAAATGTATCCGAAGACTCTACCTTCAGAAGTGCTTCTTCCAGGGCAGGCAATTTCTGTTAACAATCTTTTTTTAGGCCTCAGATAACCAAGAACATTGATATCAATAAATATTTCAATACATAAGTTTCAAGGTTCATATTTCTATGGTTAATATAATAAGGATGCTCATCGTGGGAAAAAATGAAAAATGCGTAAAATTGAAAAAAACAATCATTAGCTTCAAACCCAAACAGATGATGAAATTGTGCAAAAAAATTTGCATCTGCAATAGATTACATATTAACAGGTTTATAGGGCAGGTAAAAATCAACCGTACCCAGGAAGGCACAAAATGTGTTGCAAGGCCACAGGCAAGCATTTCAGCCCCGTCCAACCTTACACCAGTAAGACCAACATATTCCCCTGAAAGCATTGCAAACATTAACTAAACAGACAAGGCAGGGAACATGAAAAGTGCCTTGACCTTAAACAAATTTTAAAGGAAAGAATGAAGACGTGCTGAAATGAAGAAAGTTTTTAGTGGTTGAAGAGAACTAATTTATGTTATTTTAGTAGGTGCCCCTGTTTAGCAGTAATAAAACACAAAACCAAATACTAAATTAAAGCAAAATAAATCATTTGCCATGATACAACATGAAATACAATACACAGGTATCACAAGACCTGGGACAATAAAAATCAATGATTTGAAACGCACAGGGAAAATATCCTCATATGTCACTAATTACTAAATGAAAAATAAGACAGCCAAAGACATTAGTAAAGCATAACATAATGCAACGTTGCAGATGCACAAAGAAACTTGAAATAAGGGAGGTTTCACTAACGCAGAATAGAAAGACACTCCATCTAGTCACAGGTTAGACCATTACCAAAGAATCCAGGAAGTCTTGATAAAAAATACGAGGCACCTATATCCGGGAACAACCCCAATGCTGTTTCAGGCATTGCAAAAATCTGCACGACAATTTCAAGATGAAAATTTATAAGAAATCTAAAACTCCTGCAGTTTTTCAACCACTAAAAAAAGATGGGACAAACCATGACCCTATTTCGTGCACTACCCTTCCAAATGCTGATCAACTCAATTAGAAAAAGAATTAATACATGGGGCTTTAGGCATCAAGAAAAAATGGATACTTCTGTACATACCAACGTGTTGTGTCTCCGTGTCCCCATATTTTGTCCATATTTCCTAGGTCTTTTTACAATATTGAGCAAACAGTTTGTTAAAAATTACATAATCATATAGATATGTACTATATTATTTGATATGTTCTTCAATGTCCATATCTTTTAATTTGGGAAGTTATGTTGGTATATTGTGTTGTGTCGTATCCCGTTGTCCTCGAATTGTATCCATGCTTCCTAGCTAGGCATCTATCACTTGCTGGGAGAATCACACTTATTAAAAGTGTTCTTACATCTATGCCAATGTATTCTTTGTACCAAACATCTGTTCCAATGAACATGCTAGATACCATCGAACAACTTATCCACAGATTCTTATGAAGCAGAACTAGTGAAGAGAAGGTCGTCCATTATATGAAACGGGGAGGATGTCTGTAGCAAGAACAAAGTTGGACTAGGTATTCATGACTTTAGAAGATGGAGAAGTATTCTAATCGCCAAACATGTGTTCAAGCGATTGAATTCCTCCGAATGCATTTGGGGAAAGCCTTCCATTTGAAGAATGGGGGAAGGAATAAATCTTTGAAACAAAAGGAGGGGATTCTTGCGTGTGGAGTTTACTTTGTCTGGGAGGAAACGTCAATTGAAACAACTTAATATGCAAAAAAAGGGGATGGGAGATCAGTCAATGTGCTTACCCATGGCTATCCACTCTATCCCTAACATTATGTTTACTTCAATAGAATAAGATAATGTTAGAATGAAATTGTTATTCCATGGAAATGGAATTGTCATTTCAAGATAAAATAGAATGACAATTCCTTTGTCTACTTTGATGGAATAGAATGTAAAATAAAAGTTGACTAAAAAGTACTTAAATACCTATGAATATAACTTAATAAAATTTTATATTATTTATTTATTATTATTAAATTTAATTTTACATAAACAATTAGATGAATATAATTTATATAAGTATATATGTACACGTAGTATACATACAAGGTTTCGTACATATGTATACGTGCGTGTATATATATGAATATGGGTAATTTTAAAGTAACATTTTTAGCCCATATGGAATAGTTAAGGAATAGCTATTCCTTGGGTGGATAGAAAGAATGACTATTTCATGAAATATGAAATAGAGAATCCTATAAAATAGCTATTCCACCAAAGTAAACATGGGAATAGCTATTCCATATGGAATAAGAATAGTCATTTCACTCAAGCAAGCACACCCTAAATACTTAGCCTACTTTTATAAATATCAACACATTCGACCCCATGCTAAAATAGCTGATCTTATGAATGAATCTAGGTAAGCTATGCTAAAGATCAACTTACTTGAAATTGAAAACTACTACAAAATGTGAGCTGAAAAAAGAGAAGAAAAAAGAGAAACCAAGAGCAACACAGAATACTAATGTATACATTAGTGCATAGAACTTGAGGCTCGGATGTGGCAAGGTCAATCAAAGGCGTACATTAAATGTATCATACCGTTTTCTCTGTGGCCACTCGAAATCTACCATGTATGGAAACACCTGCCCCACCTCCCATAACAATACCATTAAGCAATGAAACCTTCAAACATAAGTCACAAATGATTAGACCAAATCTATTGTAGCAGGGCAAGAGAATACTTACAAATAAATAGCAAACAAACGACAACAACTATTTTAGTCAGTCAAAGTCACCTGAGGTTTGCCATAAGTTGCAATCAGGTAATTAAGTCTAAACTCATTCCAGAAAAAATTAGCACCATGCTTCCAGTGTCCTGTTTTGCAAAGGAAGACAAATGTTAGGAGTATAACGGAGAAATGAAAAAGCAAAGGACACATTTGACAATTAGGTTTTAAGCTAATTAATTTGCAGGGTTACCTTGCCTGAACCAGAAATATTATCTAATGTACTTCTACCACCTAATTTTTTAGACAATCATCAACCTCGACCATTTTGTTTCTGAAGAACAAACATGAAGATGTAAAGGAGAGTCAACTGTACTGGCAGGTACCAAAGTAGTACCTTGAACAATTGAATGGACCACAGCTGCAACATCTCCTCCAGCACAAAACGCCTTGCCTTTCCCCTGAGAAAATCATGCACATTAAGGTTTGTCTCAAAAATCAAGCACTTAATTAGAAGTCTTCAACACCGAGGAAATGAGAGGATATACACTGACATGATAATGATATAATACCATGTTTGAGCATAAATTCTGGATATCACCGCCTCTGTTGTCAAAAATGAGAAATGGAAAATTGTTCAGAAATGCAACTAAACATTACCTTCATAATCAATAATTTGACTCCTGGATCTTCCTCATAAGCTGTGAAATGCTTCAGCATATCTGTGATCTAGAGAGGCATATGAAATGAATGGAAACATACACATTAGCAACTGATTTTACTGGAGATGCTTAAATTCCACAGATTTAAACCCAAAAAAGGCAGCTAGTTCTTGTGCATATTAATCACTTTATGCTGAACCAATTTTATCATTTCTGACAATTCCAAATAAACTACGGGCACCCCTCAATATTATTTGTTTCCATCCATAATGATTTGATTCATGATGGAAAGCCCAACCAAAAAGGCTGTGAGAATCTAAATTTTTCGCTCACAGCAGAACCTAAATGTGAAAAGGATGCCATAAAGCTGGCATTATAATCTATATCACTCCATTTCCAAAAGCTTTTATGTGCGACTTCCCATATATTTTTTCATCAGTATGATACATAAAATACATTATCGAAACGTTGCAGGGGCATTCATACCATTTGAGCTGAAAGAGCATTCAATTGGCGAGGCCTATTAAGCACCAGTATCCTTGCGTATCCCTTCCTTTCAACCAAAACCTAAAAAACTCTAAGAACCCATTAAGAAGAATTTTGCTAACAAAATACCACAAAAAATAAGGTTAAGGCCAATCAAATTGAAAAGAGAATCAGGAACTAAAATTTGAATGATATACAAAAATCAGAAAATTTATGGTT
Organism: Apostasia shenzhenica; assembly: GCA_002786265.1. Lineage (NCBI taxonomy): Eukaryota > Viridiplantae > Streptophyta > Magnoliopsida > Asparagales > Orchidaceae > Apostasia > Apostasia shenzhenica. The sequence goes on from KZ451987.1 coordinate 125,657, forward strand.
CTAGAAGAACCTAAATAGATATTATTAAAAGTATTAGTGTGACTTCGCGCAAATTCTTTCTGCAGACTCCTTACTCGAGATGTTTGCACTGCATAAGTTCAGTTAATCGGTTGTAAACTATCAGATATGAAGCAGAAATCTGCAACATGTGAAACTATTAGGTTTTTTATCGCGGTAAACGGAATCAGAAGCTAGCAAGTGGAATTCCTCCGCAAAATAGGGAGTTTAAATGCTAGAAGTGTTCGCCCCTTCCCTTAGAAGAGCAGAATCATCATCAAAATCACCCACTGAAATCAAATCCACAGCGATTATCAGTAACCCATAAATCGGAGGATTCTGCAGAGTACCTGCTCCGCGCCGCCGTTACTCGTATCTTTGGAGGGGGATGCCATGACTGTATCTGAGTTTCTGAAACTTCACAAAAAGGACGCTTTACTGCAATGGCGGCCCTCCCTCTAGCCGAAGCCTGCAGTACGGCGGAGAGGGAGAAGTGGAATGAAGAAATAGACTACTGCAGGCACAAATACAAGCTGACCGGACTTTGCTGTAATTAAATGAATTGGGTAATTAATCCTTGAGGACCTGAGGTTATAATCTTATTTCATACAGGTCTATAAATTTGAATTATTTTTAGTAGGTCCTGCAGGCAACACATTGTTCTCTACTTCACAAAAATCCATGAATTTGTCTTTTCTAACTATTTCTTGACGTATATAATGCTTTTTGTGCTAGTCCCTCATCTTCTATTCATATTTCATCTAGGTCCATAAATCTAACTGAGATTTTAGTTAATAGAGAAACTTAAGTAAAAAATATTATATACTTTAGGACCTATAAAAAAAATTCATATTCTTGACCCCCAGCTACAATGGGTGTCTAGTCTTTTGAGCCAATTAAAAGGGAATTTAAATTTATTAATTTGTGTGAAATAGTAATCTAATTTCAATAAAATGAATAATATTGGAAATAAAAATTTCTAATTTTTCTATTTAATTACTGTGATATTTTCTCAAAAATATATTAAAAAAAAACATTCTTCTATACTAAGTAGCATGGAGCAAACCTTCTAATTTTAATGAAATCAAACCCATCACGAAAATTACATTATATTTAATGTACATATTAAATACATAAATCTTACTATTTATATTTCATATATTTTCTATTGATTTAATTATAATATTAGCAACTTATGTCTTATTATCATCTTTTTTATATCCCTTGTAATTCGATGTCTTTGATGAAAAGATCAGAAATAGACCTAAATGGTAAATATTAAAAATATATTTAAAAATTTTTAATTATTTTTTATGTAAATGTTCCTTCATTTAATGAAATTTAAGTAAATCATACAATTCTGCGTAAATCTTTATATGTTGTTATATTTAAAAATTAATTGCTAAAATATTCTTATAATTAACTTATAATTACTGTTTAATTTATAATTTTCAAAAAATACTAAAAAATTTCTATTTTGAAAAATTTATAACATTAAAGTACTTGTAAATTATGATTACTATGTAACATGTCCTTGCTAATTTCAAGGCTAGTGCAATGCAAAAAAACACAATAAATTATATTAACAGAATGATTTAAGTTTAAAAAAAAATTGCATTACAAATATACTCACATATACTCAATGTTCAATACATTATATATAGAATAATAAACTAAAACAATAAAAATAACGAAAACATGCTTTTGCTATAGGTAAATTATCATATACAAAACCAACGTGTGGTGAATGATATTACTTATAAATGTTATTAAATATTGTGAAAGATACTAAAGTTTTGATTAATTGAAATTTATCGAAGGTGTGATTTATAATATATTTAAAGATGCATATATTGCACATGATTTATTACAAAATGACATGAATGAGAACTTGCATTAACAAAAGCCAATTAGTGGGCATCAGCTTTTTAATTTTATAATTTATTTTGTGAAATACTGATGTTTTGTGAAATTATAGATATATCTAAATTATGGCACATGTGTTCATCATTTTCATTAGAAGATTATATTTATCAAATAAGAAAAAAAATCAATTGTTAACAACAAATCTCACAGCAAAATAAATTAAAAATCAAATTTTACTAGAAATAGAAATTATTCTTAATAATAATGAAAAAATATTGAAGGACTTTTCAAATATACTTTTTTCTAAATAAATCAACCATAATTACATCTGAAAATCAATTGATTTTTCCAAGCTAAACAATGACATATTATCACTAGATGAAGAGTGTCATAAATTACAATCCAAATTAAATCAAAAACAATATAGAATTTTTTTAAATGTAATTTCATCTTGCAATCAAAATATTGGTAATTTATTTTTTGTTTATGGAAGTGGAAGCACAAAAAAAAAACTTATATTCGAAAGACATTAATAGCAAAACTACGAAGTGAAAAAAATATATTTTTGTTGTTGCATTATCAAAAATCACGTCATTGTTATTACCTGGAGGTCGCACCGCTCACTCAAAATTTAAAATTTTTATAAATCGTAAATCTAAATTATTAAAATAAATTCAGCATACAACATTAGTCATTTGGGATAAAGCTCCAATGATTAATCATTATGCGTTTAAAATCGTTGATAAAACATTTCGTGGCCTTCTCAAACAAAAATATGAAGATACAAATAAATTTTCATTTGAAGGCAAAACTGTTGTATTATGTGGAGATTTTTGATAAATTTTATCAGTTATGCTAAATGATAAAAGAGAAGATATTATTAATGTATCTATACATAAAATACCATTATGAAAATATTGTAAATTTTTTAAACTTGAAACAAATATGAGACTAGTTGAAAATAATATGGTCAATGGCAATAATGATAAATTAAATGGGTTCTCTAATTAGATACTTCACATTGGCAGTGGTGAATTTGATGAAATTAAACTAATGATGATAATGAAGATAATACATAAATCAAAATCTTTAAATATACATTAGTTAATCCATCTTAAGGTTTAAAAGGACTTATCGATGTTATATATCTCAATATCAGCACTAAAAATTATAATGTAATATTTAAAATAAGAATAATTTTAGTATCACGAAACAAAGAAATTGATGAAATAAATGGCATATACTATTATAAATCAAGTTAAAAGCCAATCAAAAATGTATTATAGTGCTAATACAAAAGTTGTAATTACTGATAAAAATTATAATATTGATATATTATATACAATTGAGTTTCTAAATTCTTTAGCTTTACCAGGATTACCAGTACATAAGCTAGAACTTAAAGTCAATACACCTTTTATGTTACTTAGAAATCTTGATCAAACTAATGAACTTTGTAATGGAATAATTAAAACTCATTATAGCAAGGATTGGAGATCGAGTTATTGAAGCACAAATTATTACTAGGACTAACATAGGTGATAAAGTTATTATATCTTAAATTATATTAACGAGCACTAAAAGTGATTTACAATTTATTATGAAAGACATACAACATCTAATAAAAGTAGCATATGCTATGACAATAAATAAAAATCAAGAACAAATGTTACAACATATTGGCTTATGCTTACAAATATTAATATTTTTACATGATCAATTATATGTAGCACTTTCAAGAACATCTTCAATAATTTTTTTGAAAGTATTGCTATCAAATAATCATGATATATGATATAGCTTATACGTAATATTATATATAAAGATATACTTAAAGGTATTCTCTAACAAAAAAACCTTGAGGATGAAAATTTTTAGATGTAACAGTTCTCTTACAGTTTTAACTTGAATAAATATATTTCACATATAATATTCATATACATACATTACAGAAAAATATATTATTGAAACTACAAGTTTCATAGAACTTTATTTTGAAAACTCAGAACAACAACAAACAAACGAATTACTAATATGATAATATAAATGAAATATTCATCCTATTATTTATATATTACATTTGCATTTTTCACTTCAACAAAGATATCTATTCCAACTACTTCATCAAGCCAAATGAAAATAATTAGTACAATTAGTGATTTACTTAATGAAACAACAGCTCCTCCAAATAAGATATTATATCTATACTCGGATTATATATTTTTTTAATATGCTACTTAAATTTTTATATGCAGACTCAATATTTTAATATTAATATAATGATCATAAGTATATTCATCAATGAGCTAGTTTGTTATGATTGTTGTTCAATATGTAATAAAAAATCAAAGACTCTATTTATGAGAATCTATCATGTGCTGCTGTGAATTCACAAATAATATCCCAGTTTGTATTAATCTATATTATGATAAATTTCAGTATCACCATATTTTTGTAATTACACTAATTATTTTTCTCTTAGGTACAAATTACGTGCAATAATTGAAGATCACATTAATCATGCAAATATTGTACTTTTCACAAACTTGCACAAACTATTTTGCATCTACCTCTAGAAATAACAAAAGCAATGCTCAACAGGTTCTATTATATTTTCACAATATAAATATATGATAAAATTCTGACATTACAAACATAACTTTTTATCATTTTTTCTTACAGAAAAATGGAATTCGAACTTTCTAACAATATGTTCAAAATTGCCTTTTACTTTATTATACGTTCCATATACAAATTACAAAACAAAACTTTAAATTCATATAATATGGAGGATACACTGTTATTGGAACTGAAAGATTAGGCCGAAATTATAAATCAAAAGATGAAAAGCTCAAGAACGATAGTACAAGCAGTAGTGCAGAAATGTCTAACAAGATCAACAGCCAATAAAGTAATACGAAAAAATCAAGAACACAAATAAATGATATCCTGTAGCAACTTTAATATTTCTGTTGAACAATTTTGGCAATACTTCTATTTAAACAACCTCTACAAAATTTTCATATATCAACTTTGTTGAATATTTTTGTGTATATAAACTCTGTTCAACACTTTGTCTATAAACTTTTTTGAACACTTTTGTGTATAAAACTTTATTTAACAATTTTGTGTGTATAAATTTTATTTAATAATTTTATGTATAGAATATTTGTTCAATAGTTTTATGTATATAAAGTTTATTTGTTTGTCTTTAACTATAAAGTATGTAATTTTTATTTTACAAATTTACTGTATTTTTTATTTTATTCTTTTTATTATCTTATTTTAGAAAATTTGATATCGTGACTTTTACCCTTATCGAGTTTAGCCTCATTTGGTTGGAGATATTTTTTTTATCTAATACAAATTTCAACTATAAAAATCAACTTTATTTCACATCTAACGTAACTATAAATATTAAAATTGAATTTACACACTTTTTAATATTAAAATATTTTTTTCATTAAATTTCAAAAATAAAATATTTTTTTTTATTCAAGAAAAAGCTGAAACCGAACAATACCGAAATAGCAAAATTTTCTCTGCAAAGTTCTGGAGAGGTAGACTTTTATGTAATATGGTTGAAATGTAAGGGCCATTATGTAATAACCTTAAAAATGTCAATTTTCATTGGGGCAGATTCCGTCGCCCAACCAACCAGAGGACTTGATTCCTGCAGGAATTTGACCGGAAGCCGGAAACGTGATGGGGACTGATGGGGTAACTCTGGATTATGGAATGCATCAGTGATGATCGGCGGACTCTACTGAGGAGCAGAGCTTTTCTTAGTCTGATCAGCACCGGCTCCGAAGCGCATTTTTACTTGGCCGTGACGCTTGTGCCTGAGCTTGCCCTTTCTCTCCTCTATACGATCTTCAATGGTTAGTAAATGCAGCTTTTTCCTCCGATTTCAGCTAAATCGGCTGTTCTTTTCATGCCCTTTTAGCGCTAAATTGATATAATTCGATTAGTGTTTGGTTTGAGAGAATGCTCGAGGGCAAGAAGATGCTTCATTCACTTATTTATTTTCTTTTTTAGTATGGGGATTCGTCGAGTCCGTTCTTTCACATGCAAGTTTGAAGCATGAGAATTCAGCTAGCTGGTTAGTGAAAGTGGAGCTTCCTAAATATTTGTTTGGTGTGAAGGAATGATATCAAAAAGAGTTTGACAATTTATTTGATTTAGAAACGGGGTGATTCTGTTGCTTATCTTGTAGGTAAAAACCTAGTAGGTCACTCTTTTTCCTTCCCCTTCTATGGCTTTCTTGTGCTTGTTTTGATAGAGAATACTTTTCGAACCCACTGCTACAAAGTTGATTTCAAGTCCATGTTTAGATCAATGAAATTTCTAATTGGGGATTTTGGGTGCAGATTTCTATTTCTGCTTTCAATTTTTGCTGCACTCCCTTGTAATCATTTGTTAATTCGATGAGACGATTATAATATTTCATTGTTGAAAGTCAGATATTCCTTTAATTGCAAGTTTGATGGCTATAAAACTGTGCAGTGACTCATAGGAGATTTAAGGTTTCTTTTGATGATCAATTACTTATAATCCATGCTTTACATTGATGTTGTAAGATAAGAGATAGTTGATTCCTTTTCCCAGTAATTCCTTTTCATCATCATCGTTAGTCTCATAAATAAGTTTAATCCAAGGGTTACCTTTGTGAATCTTATATTATTACAGAAAAAAAATTGCTAGGGATTTTGGAAATAATGAGCCTTCTTGATGCTTCTACATTATAAAATGAATGCAAGAGGTTTTATGTCTTAGTTGCCAAGGTTTATTCAAGCATAGTCCACAGGTATAGAAAGTAGAAACGGAGAATAACCTGGGATTTGTTTTAAGAAAGATCAAGGAAATGATCCAAAACAACCTTGATCTTGACTTGGATCAATGAAATTCGAATCAACAAATCAGTTAACAATCAAAGATGAAGACATCCAAATGCGTGAATAATTAGAAGAAAATTGTAGAATTACACCAGGTAAAGAGGAAGCGACATAGAATGGAAAACTTAAAGAAGACAATGGATAAAGAGCGAGACAGCGATCTACATCGATAAACATGCAGGCAATTAGAGCGATTGTACCTTATATTAAGATTGTCACAACGATCAAGGTGATTCATTACAATGAATCAGAATTTAGCTGTTACAACAACTGATGGAGTTGACAACTTCCTAAGGGAATCCAGCATGGATGCAAATAAGCAATTTTTCATTCAAAGACATGTGCCTCAAATAGGATTACATCAATATTATTATGAAAACAAAATAAAAATCTTTAATATTTCTGAATACCAAAACTATCCCCAAAATCCCCCAAATAAACAAGCAATTTTGGTCTTGCATTGTGGTAGCCTTGTTGGGAGCATCTCCTCCATGGGTTATCAGTGCATGAAATTCATCTAGTTCACGATCAATGGCCTTAACTCATTCCATCAATTCATCGATTAATTTGTTCCATCAACTCATTGATCAACTGATTTCCTTAGGCTTCCCCCCTACAACCTTTATAGATCCCCTACAACCGACAAGGTGATCGAATTGATACGTTTTTGTTTCAAAGGATAACTTTTTAGTGGACAAATTGAATCACCTAGATCTAGATGTTGTTCAGAAGCTAAATGTAATTTTTAATCTGATTAAATTACTTTATAATGTAAGAGAAACCTAACATGAATGTAACATGATCTTAGGATTTTAAATTTTCAAGGCTTAATACTCAAGCACAATTCATAGGCAGAAAAATATAGAAGAACCCAGGATTGATCTTTAGGAGGAAAAAGTGAACCATCAGAAAAACCCTCAGTGTTGCCTTTTGTGAACAAAATTCAAACCAAGATATCAATGAATCAATGAAAGACAAAGACATCCAAGCTTGTATATAATTTGAAGAACATTCACTGAAGAACGTCAAGAAAAGGGTAAATGCAGAGATGATGGGGGCGGGGGAGAGGATAACATGAATCAATAATGCACGACGAAGAAAGGAGATTTGTCGAATCAAACACAACTATCGTAATAATTGACAGAGGCTTCTCTTACAATTAAGATTTTTCATTCAAAACTGTTGTCCCAAATAGGATTACATTATTATCATATAAAGGACAAACATATAAAATAGCTTGAAAATATATCTGAATACTCAAAATATAGCAAAATCCCCTAAAAATAGGGATTTCAGTTGAAATCAACTCCAGTTCATCCCTCTCAAAATTAAGGTCCTCTTCAGCTACTTGCACTTCATATTTATCCTTTGAGTTAGAATGAATTTACGTAATTACCAAAATATTTTCTAACTAAGATATTCTTGATTTGCCTATCTTTGCCTCCTATTCTTTTGTCCAAAATATACCTTGTTTCATTGGTGCATTTCTACTATACTTATATATGGATATCATACTACTGTGTAAAATAAAGCATTCAAAACTTTGGTTTTGTGATCACTCTTCTTCCCGCCATACATTCTTTGCAGGAGCATAGCCTATCAACCCAAGAATCAGATAATAATGGTAATCTCCTGAATTTAGAGATTTATAGTCCTCGTATCATTATGAATCATGGGTTCATTTGCTGATCTTGAGTCGCAAGTTAGAAATTTTGATTGTGATAACCTTAAAATGGGTATGCAGTAAGAAATACAGAGGAACCTTCGGTCAATGAAATCATACCCCTTCTGGGAATTCCATACTTCACGACGATCATGGCAAAATCTCAAGTTGAACCCCCACATCAGCTGGTAAACCCTTCAGTGTTTCTAAGTATGTATATATATACATATATATATATATATATGTATGTATGTATGTATGTATGTTTGTAGGTATGTATAGATATAGAGATATAAATATTTAGGGAGATTTAAATGCAAAACACCTTAATTAAGAAAAATTACATATTTTACTGTTAAAAATGAAATGTTATATATATCATACTGAAATCTTATAAAATTACGTATTTCACATGGCATTTTTGAAAAACGTTATGGACACTTAATTAAGAAAAAATATATGTTTCACCGTCAAACATGAAATATTATGCATATCATACTGAAATTTTATAAAATTACATATTTCACATGGTATTTTTGAAAAAAGTTATGAATTAAATTACTAATACGTTTTCATGAATCTTATCCTATTATGTATGTTTCACAAGCCTGTAATAGAGGCTGCCATCTCATTAAATTGAATTTAAGATAGTTTATATATAACTAATTTATGAAATAAATGGTATTTAATTTGGAGTATAATATTAAAATTTAAGGTTTATGGTTTAGGTTTTTTTTGAATTATTATAGTTTAGTTTTTAGTATTGAAATAATTTAGAATATAAAATTTAATGTTTTGAATTATAAGTTACGGTTTTAGGGCTCAGGATTTGGATTATAATGTAATTTTATCTAAAAATAATAAAAAATTTATAATTATATACTTAATATTTCATCTTTAACGATAAAATGCATAATTTTTTATAATTAATTTATCCTCCATATAAATGCCCAAATATTTATATGCATTTAGCTAGTTAAGGTGTGGTCTAGTGGTTCTTTGTTTAAGCCTTAGGACCTTCCGAATTGATCTGGAGATATTTTGTTGGGATGTGTAAGATGGTTTGTTTATGTCCTTCATTTACTTAATTATAAAAACCTTTGTACACAAATATTAATATCGAAAATGACTTTGAATATAACCAGTATACATTACTTTGCATCACTTTCTCGAAATGAGAGCATTATTTTACATATCGAGTGAAGAAAAATTCATTTGCTCAACTAAAACTAGTCTTATATTTAATTTTGTTGTTACATATTCTTATATGACTTTTTTTTTTTTGGCTTGGAGATTAGGTAATTCCAAATAGTTTCCTCAAAGATAAACCTCTTCCACATGCCATTTTGCCGGCCATCGTCACATGTCGGGGTAAGACTTGGGACATGACGTACCACGGAAATCGCCCCTTGAGGAGATTTTATGGTTGGAAGAAATTTGTCGAGGAGAATGACTTAAGGATTGGAGATGGATGTATTTTTGAGCTTGTTGATGACAAAGAACTCAAGTTTAAAGTGCAAATCCTTGATGGTCAACTACCTGAAATGTTCTCAAAATTGGGGAGCGCTCAGAAACCAATCAACATTGATTAAAGATTATATTAATTGCGTTGAAAGGGTCTTATTCTGGGATAATGTGGTATTATTCATGTAATGTACCATTTTTTTAAAATTGTGTAGGAGGTAGATTTGAGATAGACATTATTGAAGTTGTAACATAATTTGGGATGCAATTTCTGAATTATTGTGAGGTATTGTGTATGAAGCTTTGTTAAACAGTAATATCATTGAGGGAAATTGGATTCCTAACATTTGAGAGTATCTCATATGGATCATGCCTTCTATTGGAGTTTTTTGAGATGTGTCATTCTAAAGTTTTATATTTATATATATATTCATATTATTGAGAAGTTTTGTATTACATATTTATTTGATACATATAAAGTTTTCTATTTACATAGATGCAATTCTAAAGGGTTGGAATGCACTAATGGTACATTTGATTCAATAAAATAGAATAGAGTTTGAATGAAATTATTATTTCATCAAAATGGAATTAGCATTTCAAGAAAAATGAAATAACAATTTTCTTTAAAATAATAATTTTTTATTTACTTAAATGAAATATAATATAAAATAAAAAGTGAATAAAAAAATATTAAAATACTCATAAATACAATTTAATAAAATTTTATGTTATTAAATTAAATTATACATAAATAATTAGATGAATATAATTTATATAAATATATAAGTAAATATAATATACATATCAAGATGCATATATATATATATATGTATATATACGTGTATGTATATATATATATATGTGAAAATTGTTAATTTTAAAATAATATTTTTAGCCCACGAAGATCAATTATTTTTTGATTTAGTTGAAAGAATGATTATTAGATGAAATATGGAATAATAATTTTTATAGAACAGCTATTTTATAAGAAATAAATATAGAATGATAGAGTCATTTTATAAATATAACTTTAAAGGTCTATTTGTTTATAAAGTTAAATTTAATAAGATTAAAATTAATTTTGACTATAAATATTTTTTTATTGAAAATTACAAATAATATAAAATAAAATTAATTATTATATTGAGATATATAATAGATATAATATAAAGTTAGTTATTATGTTGGGATATGTGAGAGATGTGATATAAGTTAGTTATTATCTTAGTAATATACGTAGGTTGTGAAATAAAGTTAATTTTTAAAATTAAATTTTATGTGTGATGTGATATGTTAAGTTAAAATTAAATCAAGTTAATTTTTAATTTTAAAACAAACGGAGCATATGAATAACAGTCCTTTTTTGGAGTTCCTATCAAAAAGAATAAAATGAGGCAAACATGGAAGTTAATTAAGGTATGCAAAGTTTGGTCTATTATTATTTTAATATCATATTATGATATTTTAAAAATAATTATTTAATTTAATATATTTAATAATATTACAAATAACAAAATTGTCACTCTTAAAAGTTAAAATTATATTTAGATATCATCACCCCTATGAATAGAACACTGAAAAAAAAATGTGAAAGAGTATAAGAGATTAGGATGTAATTTTTTGATGTTGGAGAAGTCGGGGGTTGCGAGTTTTAGGGCAAATAACTTTTAGACCTTGGATTTTGAAAAATAATTAAAACTTTAATTCATGATAAATTCATGATTCATTGATATTAAAGCAAATAAAAAAAATTCGAGCGTTTGGTTTAATATTATTTTAATATTATATAAATGTTATAATATTTTAAAAATTATTTTTTTTATTTAACAATAGTGTAATATTTCAGAATTTATCTAAAAATATCATTAATCTAAATATTTTTTAAATAATATAACTTTGCATCAAAATAACGAACTAAATCTCTCTTAAATAATGTATATATCTATGTAACATTAATATTTAAATAATACTAAATTTAGATTGTATTAAATAAATGTTTCCTAAAATTACTAGAATGCTCATAAAGAAAAGGAAGAATTAATCCATGGCACCTTTAAAGAACACAAATTTAAAGAAGAGCTTTTTTACTTGAAGTTATTTAAATATTTATATATATGATTTTTTTATTGTATAATTAGATACGAATTCACTCCATATTAATGAATCACTAGATTTTTTTATCCTTAAATAAAATAAATAGCTAAATCTTTTTCTATTTGATAAAAAAAATATAGTTTGGAAGTATACATTCTAAGTTTTGAGTGAAATATAATATCTAAATTTAAGAGTTAAATGAATAAATTTTTTTTTTCGGGGTGGACATGTAATTTTTTCCAAAAATATTAAGAGGCCAGGCTTTAGGGGGCGTTTGGTTCATTGTTATTTTAGTGTTATGTTATGTAATCTAAATGTCATCTTTTGACTAATAATTTTATAATCTAATTAAAAATATTTTATAAATATCATTAAATCAAATAATTATTTTCTCTAAATAACATAACATAGCATCAAGATAACACTGAACCAAACACCTCTTTAATATTATCTTAATGCTATGTCATGTTATTTAGAGAAAATAATTATTTGATTTTGATTATATTTTTATATAACCTTTAAAAAATTATAAAATTGTTAATCAAATGTTGACATCTAAGTGACATGATATGTTATCAAGATAGCATCAAACTAAATGCCCCCTGAATGTGAAAGAGAGAAAAGCATGTAAATAATAATAATGTTACAATAGTCTTGTTCATTTATCTAGGCTTGTATATATATGATTCGAGTTTTTAACAAGCTATTTAATACTCAACTTGATAATATTCATTCATGCTTTTTTTTGTAAGCTTATCAAATAAGCTTGAACGACATATTGTCGAGACATGGACACTTAAATGAGTTTTGGTTTTGTATCACGACCATCATCAATATGCTCGTTTTAAACTTGATAGAGGCTTGGTTAGTATATAATTTTTTTAAAATTTATTTTTTACTTTCATGAACATTAGTATATAAAGTATATTAATGATGGATATATACATTATTCATGAACGAGCATGGGTTTTAAGTTTGATGTGTGCTCATTTACGTTAGTCAATTGCATGCTCCATAGAAAGCTTTAACTGCTAAGCTCAATATATACTCATTAAATGGCTCGAAGCTCTGTTTGGCGTGAGGATCAAAACAGTACCAAAATGGTACTAATTTAAAAAACAATAATAATGATAATAATAATAAGTAAATTTTTTAAATCATTCTACACAAATTCAAATATAAAAAATATTATTTTACTTTACATACTCAATAATTTAAAATAAAAATATCAATTTTATTTCACATTCTAGATCAAAATATTCAAATTGAGTATTTTGATCTAATGTGTGAAATAAAGTTTATATTTTTATTAAAAATTATTGAATATGTGAAGTAAAATATTATTTTTTTATATTAAAATTTGTGTAGAATAATTAAAATAATTTATTTATGTATTATTATTGTTATTTTTTAAACTAGTACTATTTTGATCTTGTTTTAGGTGCTTCAGTGTTAGAGCATGAATCATGTTCGATTTGAGTTCAAGCTCATCCTTTTGCAAAATGATAAGAGTTTGAATATAATAGTCAAAACTTATATCTTCTATCAAATGAATTTGAACACTAAATTTAAAATGAATTTAGACATGAATATAGCCAAAGAGTAATACTACACTTTCCCTATAAATGATCCTAGCCTTTGAATTCAATTAGAATTCTTATATTATAATTATGTCATATAAGTAAAAAAATTATTTTTGTTTATGTAGCACCATTGCTACATAAGTGCTATATGAAATAACTAGTTAGATTCAAATTTGGGATCATTTATGAAGATTATAAAATATTTCTTATAGTGAAATGCAGCTCTGCTAATTTCATTTACAGTCTTACTAATGTTCAAACCAGACTTCTTTCAATCTGAATTGAGTTTATTTTAGTTGACTAAAAATGAATTCACTTTATAATATCACAATTTAGTGAATTAAATGTAAAACACGGACTAGCCATTTAGGTTCAACTTATATGTATGCTTACTTGATCAATGGGAAGAATAGGCCCAATATGAATTGGTTCAATAAACTATTTCTTGTGCTCGTGTACGACCATCAATCCTAAGAAAATAATCAAGTTGCCAAAAGTCATCGAGAACGAGGACATATATTTAGGAGAATTATAACCATAAAATTATCAACTTTACCCTCAAAGTTTATTAGATAATAGTACATAGGTCTGTCATTTCAAAATATCCCATTTGAGTTCTTAAAATTGATCGTAATTTTTTTATAATTATTCTTTTTGACAGTATGTCAATCATTTTTCACCCATCCCATCTCTCTCTCTCTCTCCTAAAATTTAGGGGACATTTCCTCAAAAAAATGATTTATTTTGCAGATTTTTTTTTCTTCTACATGATAAAATCCATGAAGTTCTTTATGATAAAAAAATAAGTATAAAATACATAAGTTCTTTATGATAAAAAAAAACATAAGTGGAACAAAGTTTTTATTTCTTTTTTTTCTCTATTATAAATTGTATATTTCAATAAATCAATCAAGAACATCGTTGTTTAATTTTTTAAAGGGTTGTAATATAAATATAATTTCTTTTTTTTATGGCTCCAATTTAGCAATTCAAGCTTTGATTTTCATCTCTCATTGGTCAACATAAGCTTCTCATACTCGAGAAATTATTGAATGTAGATAGCGTATTTTTTGGCACCCAATGGGTGATTGGCAGTGGTGCCCACTTGCACCCTACATAGTAGTCGCCCATTAGATACTGAAGAATACGCTGTATTTGCACCTAAAATTTTTTTCGTCATACTCTTATTAGCTTCGATGAATCTACTCATAAAAAAATTTAAAAAAAACACTTCGACGAACTTGACTTATAAATGTGTAGAATTAGTATGCCTTTTTACTTAATAACTACAACAAGCTAGACTATTTCTATCAAAAAAATAAAAAAAAAAAAAACTACAGGATGAGCTTAAAAGTTCAACATTTTCTTGTTAATCAAAAATGTGTTGAATATAAACTTAATATGTCCCTGTAGTTTACCTTAAATTATATTTTCAATTTTTTAAGAAATATTAAGATGATATTTTATTTTTTTAGATTCCTATTTTAATTAGAAATTTAAGCAAAAAAATTAAAAAAAAATAATTATAAATAAATCGTAAAAGTATATATATCATAAGGACTTATTATGTTTATATTTTGTTTTACTTTATATTTATATTTTAAATTTTAAAAATTTAAGTAGAAAATTTTAAAAATTTAAGTAGAAAATTTTAAAACTATGAAGTTATATTGAACTATCAGTAATTTACCCATTTTTAATGTGCCAGGTGGCAGATACGAGGGACAGGTGGCTGACAACTGTGGCCTCAACTGCCACGTGTCTGCATGTGAAGCCAGATGCTGGACACGTGCCCTACACATATAAATAATTATTTAAAATATATATTATATTAGTATATATATTATAAAGTAATCAGTTTCATTAATCCACATACGTTCTTTAGACCAAGGGAAGCGTTAAGTAGCAGCAAAATGCACAGCGCGACGGAGAAGCTGAAGGACGCCACCGAGCGCTGCCAAGGAGAAGCTCCGGGAGGGCTCTGCGGCGGTGAAGGAGAAGACCGGCAAGGGCGACCGGCCGGCAGCAAGGCGGAGAAGAGATCGCCCATGGAGAGGGCCAAGGCGGAAAGGACTAAGCCCGAGGCCGATCGTTCACTGGGAGAAGGCCGAGCACCGCGCGGAGGCAGCTGCCGGCGGAGTCCACCACGTTCCAACTACGGGCCCCCACCACCACCTGCCGGTTGGAACCGCCCGCCCACGATCCCGTTCACACTGCTGGAACCGCTGCGATCCTACTTATCGGGATGTCATTTAAGATGTCTCGTTAGTTTTTTTTTAATTTTACATCATATACCACACACAAAGTTTTTAATATTATGCACATTTTTTTTACAAAAAATATAGTTTATAAAAATGATAATTTGGTGGTGAAAAAAAAGTATAATATAATATAAAAAATATTGTGTGGTATTTGTGTTAAGTTTTTTTATTTTAGAATCTCTGGTAGATTAGTTTCTTCAATAAAAACTTTGTTATAAAAAGGCTACACTTTTGGAATAATATTGAACAAGCAGCAGTTTTGGCTTATTAAAGGGGCGTTTAGAAAAATTTTCACTAGAAAATACATTTTATATACAACTAAAAAATTTAGGAAATGCGTTATAAAACAAAATTTATATAAGATCTTAGTTTAAAAAACTAAAAAATAAACATAATCAAAAGCTAAAAAATATTTTAATTTTATAAATATTAAAAATAAAATTAACTTCAGTTATTTTATATAATTTTAATTATATAATCTTTTAATATTAAATTAAACATAATAATATACAAATATCAATATAGTAATTAATTAATAAATTTTATTTTTTATTAATAATGTGAGATAATAATTTATAAATATTTATTAATAATTTAAATGTAATTATTATTTTTTAAATAAAAATATGTATATAATATTATTTAAAATTAAAATAATATTTATAAAAGAAATAAATATTATTATTTTAATTATAAAATAATATTTACATAATTAAATTTTTAATATATTTTCATCAAATATGGTATAATTTAAAAATTATTATTATTATTGTTTAATTAATAAAATAATATTTACATAATATAAATTTAATTAAATTATTTTCATCAAAAATATGTATAATAAAATTATTTTATGTTATTTAATTTAATTCAAAAAGATATATAATTTGACCATATAGTGCATAGTTTTACTTTTCAATAAAGTTTTGCTATAAAAATAATTAATAATTTTTAGAACAGTAATTTTTTATATAATTATAAAATACAGCACTTGTAAAAAAAATTTAAAAAAATATAAAGCTTATTAAAAAATTAGAGTAACGCCAAAGAGAGAGTAAGCTATTTACCGCTATATGGAACTTTACGGTATTTTTTTAATATTTAAGACAGGAAAATTAAAAGATAGAGATTTTTAATCGTATGACATAAAAAACTTCAATATTTACTTATTAGACATCCTAAAATTAAATATTACATAACACACACTTATTTATTTTAATTTTATAACCACACACCCTAATTTAAAAAATTTCTTACATTTTTATTATTAAGTAAACAAACTTAAGTTATGTTTTAACATTAAAACTAAATTTCAATAGGAATAAAATCTAACTCTCGGTGCAGCTTAACTTAATCTTACATGTTTAAAAATTATTTAAATCTAATTTATTATGTAGAATATTTTAAATCTAATCGTTAGATTGCTCATCTTAACGATTAAGATTTAATTTAAGATACAAAAGGGGTTTGATTTTATTCCTACGAACCTTATTTAAGTTAAACATAACATAAAGTATAGTTTATTTAAATAAAATGTAAGGATTTTTCTAACTAGGGTGTTGTTGGTTGTAAAATTAAAATAAATAAGTGTGTTGTGTCATGTAATGAATTTAACTTTAGGGTGTCTAATAAGTAAATATTTGAAGTTTTTTTGTGTCATACGGGTAAAAACCCCTAAAAGATATTGCAAATTAATCTTAATTTTTTAAAAATTTTGCTTCAAATTTTCGTGATTATAAAAATATCAACATCATTTAATTCGAATTAATACATAATTAATTTTAAACGACCCAGTTGGTCAAAATTAATACGGTTAAATTTTTTTAATTATACTGTAAGATTAATTTACTCTTAATTATAAGTTATAAGCATTTCACTGAGAATATAATTTCTTTGAACTGTAAAAATACTCATTAAACATAAATTAACACAATTTAAATTTTAATTTGTGCTTAACGATATTGGAGTATGAGATGATTAAAGTATTTATTTTTGAAATGAGGATTTGTGTACATTTATACGGAGGGCAGTTACCGATCCGATTTCGAGCCGAGCTAATACCAGCTCGAAATCGGATTGATCACATTTCGATCGACTCAAGCTCGATTGGATTTGACTTCGAGCCAGGTCGAGTCGATTCCAATTGACTTCGAGCCAGGTCGAGTCGATTTCAATTGACTTCGAGCCGATTTTGAATGAATCAAAATCTCAATGATTTTTTTAGCAGATCTTGAGCCGGGTAAGTTCAACTCGATTCGGCTCGAGATTTTTATAAATATATAGTATATAGTATGATATGTAGAGATAATAATATTATAACATATATATATTATATACAAATATTATATATATTCATTATAATATAAAATGTATTTTATTTCGAGCTGGATCGAGCCGAGCCTATCCCAGCTCAAAATCAGCTCGAAATTATTACCGAGCCGAACTTTTGACTTGTTAGTCTGCTCATTTAGATCGACTCGGTTTCAATTCGATCTAAAATAGATTCAATTTTCGATTGATTTTCGATTCATATTAACACCCTTATTTATATGGGAATATGCACTCATGCTTTAATTTTAAGATTAAAAATTAAAATTAATCAGTATAATACAAAACAATCATGTTGGTAGAAAAAATTCATACTAAAATAGCCATGAGCAAATATTTTATTTTATTTTTAAAAAATTAAAAAATTATTTATATTCTATTTTTTTATAAATTTTAATATTAAAATTACGAGCCGGCTTAAAATCGAGTCGTTTCGAGCCGAGCTAAATTTGAAATTTTTGATTTCCAGTTGTCTTCGACTCGCTTGAAATCGGTGTGATAGCAGCCCTAATCTCGGCAGGACTTCAAATTCACACAAAGGTTCCTTTTTAAGGGATGATTCATCTTTAAATTCTGATTTGGTGTAAAAGATAGAATCTCCAGGTGTAATTTGAAAATCTTAAAGATTTTTTTTTTAAACAATTAATAATTTTTATAATATACGCCATAAAAAATGTGCCTTGATATACTTTTTTACCTATTTCCAGTTTATCTAAGTGGTTAAGCCAATATTTAAATTGAGAGTATAAATTTTAATAAAGCAAATTACCTCCAGGTCTCCGAGTTTAAGGATTATTATCATACAAGTTCACGCTTTTAAAATTATAATATCGGAGTCCCTAAGTTTTAAAAATTTATCATCTAGATTTTTTTTAATTTTTTTTATTAAAAAATATTACAATTACCATTATACCCTTGCCCTCCCTCTCTCCACCCGATCCGGTAGCCGCGCGGTCGCGCACAATCGCTGCACCACCCCGCGCAGCCGCCGGCGGCCTTGCATGATGTCACGCTGTCGAGCGGCATGCTGCGGCCGCGCTGTGCGCAGCAGTCATTGGCTGACTACGCGGCGCGCCACGGCCGTAGGGTCGGGAGGAGAGGGAGGATCGCGGGGTGGCACGGCGACTGCGCGCGACTGCGCAGCTACCGGATCGGGTGTGAGGGAGGATAAGGGTATAATGGTAATTTTAATATTTTTAATAATAAAAATATAAAAAAAGACCTAGATGATAATTTTTTAAAATCTAGGGACTCCGATGTTATAATTTTAAAAATATGAACCTGTGTGATAATAACCCTTAAACTCGAGGACCAAGGTGTAATTTGCCCATTTTAATATGATATGACGGTAAGATTTGAATTTTTTATTTTTATTATGTATTATGATGATGATAAGTAAAGAGTAAGTTATATTCAAGTATTTGACATCACCGCTATGGATCATATATAATATATTATTAGATATTTTATAGTTTTAATCATTAAAGTTTGATAAAAATATATTTTACTTTTTTTTATCTCTCCTCTATTCTCTCGAAATTCACTTCGAGCTTATTTGATTTTTGAATTAATTCAAAAATTTTGAATCGAATTATGAGCTAGGGACTTTAGCTTGAAGTTCATTTCGAGTCGATTTTGAGTTGGCCCTAGCTCGTTCGAAATATGATTTCATTTGACTCAAAATTATATATATATAACATAAATAATTTTGACATATAATATAAATATATATATAAAAAATATTATTATATACAACTTAATTAGTAGTTTAGTAACAGAGTGGAGTTGATTTAAAGTTTATTTTTCTCAAAGTCTAGGAAATAAATTTTCTTAGAAACATAATATTTCTATATTTTTTTATAATTATGAGCAGACAATAAATAAGGAAAAAGATAATTATAGGATTGCCAAGTCAAAAGATAGAAAAACTAAAAATTTAATTGAAGTAAAATATATTAAAGATGAAGATCAAAAAGTACTTTTCATGGAAGAAGATATGAAAGATAAAGAATGAATTACTTTCAACAGTTTTTCAATGAGAGTTGTAAAAATTTAATTGATCTTACGGAATTCAGCACAAAAAAATAAAAAATTACTCTATCATCCGACGTATTAGTAAATCTGAAGTCTGAAAAGCTTTAAAGAAGATAAAGCATAAAAAAACAGTAGGACCAGATAACATCCTAATAGATGTTTTAAAGTGCTTAGGAGATGAAAGAGTTTCTTGGCTCACTAGAATGTTTAATATAATTTTGAACATTAAAAAGATGTCAAATGAATGAAAAAAGAATATATTAATACCTATTTATAAGAATTAAGGCGATGTACAAAATTGTGTCAATTATAGAAGAATTAAAATAATAAGTTATATTTTAAAACTTTGGGAGAGGGTGATCGAACAAAGATTACGCCATAATATTGATGTATTAGAGAATCAATTTGGTTTTATGCCAGGTAGATCTACTATAGAAGTCATGATAAAGTGTCAAGAGAAGTACTTTGGAAAGTTTTAAAAAAAAATAGATTTGCACTACTTATATTCAAGTTATTAAAGACATGTATGAAGGAGTTGTTACCTGTGTTCGGACATAAGGAGGTTTGACTAAAGATTTTTTTATTACAGATGGATTACTCTAAGGCTCGTTTTTAAGTCCATATCTTTTTGCTTTGATTATAGACTGGACATATCCAAGATAAAGTGCTTTGATATATGCTCTTCGCAGATAATATTATCCTTGTTGAGAAAACTAAAAAGAGAATTAAAGCGAAACTAGAGCTTTGGAGGAATGCTCTAGAATCTAAAGGTTTTCATCTCAATAGATCAAAAATTGAATATATGGAGTCCATATTTAGTCAAGAAAGAAATACTTATATATAGAGTGCACATTTAGCTAAGGTGGATGTGTGGATATACACGAAAGAATAGAATAAAAAATGAGTATATTCAAAAGAAAGTTGGTGTTCCAATTGAGGATAAACTTAGAGAAAGTCGACTAGATGGTTTGGACATATAAATCGTAAGCCAATTGAAGCTTCAGTTAGAAAAATTGAGTTATTGAATTTTGCCCATGTACAAAAAAGAAGAGACCAAAGAAGACATGACAAGAAACTATAAAGAGATCTTAGTTATTTAGACTTAGATAAGAATTTGGTAATTGATAGAGCGTAATAGAAACAAAGAATTCATGTAGCCAACCCCTCCTGGTGGGATTAAGGCTTGGTTATTGTTGTTGTACAAGCCGATTCGAATCATGATTCAAGCCGGCTCGAAATCGAGTTATTTCGAGCCTAGCTGGCTGGAATCATGTTCTATTTAGATTCTAAACTGATTTTGAGCCGAATCGAATTCAAAATTTTTAATTTTAAATTAACTTTGACTAGCTCAAAATCGGTCCAATTACAGCCCTTGAGGCAACAGATTGCTTACCCCCTTCTCTCTCTCGTTCAGGTGAGGGCTCCTCGATTGCACCTCGCCCCCTCCTTTTTCTTTGGGTTTAAAAGTAATTTTTATTTTTGAAATTTTTTTATTACTTTAAATGTATTTACTAAAATGTAAATAATTTAAATGAACTCATGCGAAGTGTTTTAACTTAACCTCGGTTATAAAAACATTAACGTATCTTAATGACTTTGATGTGAACATTAACATATCTCAGGAACTAAAATGAGGATATAAAATTATGCAAGCCACTTAATTATTAAAAATTTAAAATAAAAAATGTGCATAATATTATGTACTAATATTAAAAACTTTAATATAATTAAAAAAAAGCTTGTCATGACACACAAAGCAAAATACAAAGAGGGCAATAAGTTCCCAAAGTTTTGTTCATAGTAGTTGTTTCATTTGCATAGGTACAAATTTTTAGCTTTCTAATGAATATTTTATTTCAGAATAAATATTATTTAGGTTTTTGAAATTAAGAATAATATTATGTAAGTTTATAATTTAAAAAAAATTATTATTAATCAGATTTCTAATATAGACATTAATATTTCAATAAAATCATTTTGATAAATTTTATTATTATTTTTATCTTTTAAACAAAATTTATTTTAAATTAAATTATTAAATAAAAATTATAAAAATACCTTCTAATCAATCGGGAATGACCCTTTGACCCTGTTTGGTTGGAGGTCATCTTGACCATGACTATGGCCAAAATAGCCTTCAACTATTTTATTAAATATTTTTTTTTATTTTTCATCCTTAATACATAAATTTTAATATAAAAAATCACTTTATATTATATCTATACAATTTTTAACAATTATACTTAATTTATTATTATTATTATTATTATTTTAATAAAATAGTTGGAAGCTATTATGGTCATGGGCTGACCTTCAACCGACAGAGCCTTTGCGCATAGGTAGCCCTGGCCAAAGTGAGTGAGATGGGAAAAAGGGAGAAATGAAGTAAAGAATATAATAATAATTTTATATTTTAAAAAGATATTTTAATAATAAGATCTAATTAAAATATTAATGTTAACTCAAAAAAAATTTATAAAAAAAATTGAAAACTTAGGGCTAATTGATATTAACTCCTAATTTTAAATACGGGTGCATGTATTTTAATTTAAGTCAGAGGTTAGAGAAAGAATGCAAATAAGTCGTAATTTTAAAAGGGCAAATTAGGCTCAGGTTCTTGAGTTTAATACTTAATATTATGCAAATCCATATTTTTAAAATTATAATATCGGGATCTCTGAGTTTTAATAAATTATCAAATCAGTCTTTTTTATTTTTTTATAATTAAAATTTTTTAAAATTATCGTTTTACCCCTGCCATTCTCTCTCTCCTCTCGATCCGGCGCACGCCTCGCCGCATGTCTGCCGGCGCCGGCCCGCGCGCGTTCCCCGGATCGGGAGGAGAGAGAGGACCTGAATTTATCTCAGAAACTCCTAATTTTAATGTACTAGTACAAATTATATTCTGGAGTTTTTATTGAAAATTTTTTAAAATTGTGATTATTTTTTATTTTCTAGGTAACATTAAGGACCTGAATACAATTTACCTTTTATATATATTCATTAAAGCCAAGGAGCCGTTCAATTTAGTAATTTCTCGGATGCAAGAGCCGTGCATGTGCCTCACATTTGCATACCTCAAATCATATTTTATTGATTCAGTAATAATTTTCTTATAGTTTTGATTTTCAGATAAATAATAAGATATAGATTAAAATAAAATTAAATAATATTTTTAATCCTGAGAGTCGTGCAGGATTTAAATTTTGTTTTTTTAAGGAGACAAAATAAGAATAATTTTTTCTATCAAAAAAAAAATAAGAATAATTTTTAAATGCTAAAATAGGAGAAATTTTATCCCGGGCCTTGCGGTAGAAACTCAACAACGTATTATATAGGTTCTTCCCACCTAAACATTTAAATAATTTCGTTAAATTTGACTGTTTGTATTATAATTTTAAAAAATTTAAAATATTTTTTAAATATTACAAATTATTATTTTATATTTAAATATAAAAAAGCAAAAATTAAAGTTATAATAATAAATTAAAATATTTTTAATACTTAAATAAACCTTTTTAGTTTTTAAAAATGGCAATCTAATGATTAAAAAATATTTACTATAAACTTATAGGCAAGAGAGATTTCTGCGTTTTCTTATTTACAAATTTATGTGGAATACGAAGTCTACGTTGAGGGATAGGAAGGAATTTACCCCCGCAAAATATTTTTTTATTTTAATGATAGAAAAAATAAAATAATAATTATTTTACAATTTAAATATTTTTCTTTGGTGTTTATATATAATGCAATGTGTAACATATCGTGATCTCATTGTAGAGATATTGTCTGCTTTCACTTTAGAATTCTAAACTGCATGACTTGAGCATTTTCAGTACTACTTTATCTCAAACACTCTCAACTATGAAATTTTCCATCACTGACCTCACGATTTTGTCCCAAAAGGCGCCTCTACTATTTGAGATCACGTTATCTACTTATACAGCTCAGGATCTCTCTTTTTTTTCCGATGTGGGACGATTCATTTCTATGCCCCTCTCACCACTCATTATTCGGCCTAAAAGCCTGCCAGGAACCGCACTTTGCCTCAGCGATTCCTTTTTCTTAGGACATCACCCGGCGATCACTCCCCGCCCTCTTCTGCCACGGGCGTCACACCTTGAGACAAGTTTACCGTGATAGGTTTATAATTATTTTTCAATTTATAAGTATTGTTTTTGAATTTATAAAGACAAGTTTGTATCTGATTTACGTAAACTTGAAATTAAAATAATTATTATTTTAAATTAAAATATGTATCTTTGTTCAAATTTTTTCAGTTTGAAATTTCAAAACAAGCCGTATATTTCTTGACATTGATCTCATTTGGTTCGAATATTTTTTTAACCTAACACAAATTTTAACTGTAAAAATTAAATTTATTACTCATCCAACATAAATACAAATCTTAAAATTAATTTTATTTTTTATCTTATATATTTTTTAATATTAAAATAACATTTTTTGATATTAAATTTTAAAAAAATAAATTGAGTTTTTTATATAAAAAAATTTGAACCAGCAATATTTTTAGTACCAATTTGTGTATTAAACAAATAATTCAAATAAATATGTCATTGAGATTAAATTTTAAGTATTTCTATATATTAAATTCTTTTATAATGTTTTATTTTAGTGGATAATCGTCGCATTTTATTAAACTTTGCAACAAAAATTAAATTTTAATTTACAATGAGACAAAAAAAGAGTCAAGTGTCAAACTTCCACCATTGATGGGCAAAGACTTGCGTTTGTTTGAATTAAATATTAATGATCTAACCAATTACTTTTATATATTTTAAAACGCTGAAAATTTCAACAACTTTGATCTTCTTTTATTCAATTTAATTTTATCAACACTTTCGCTTTATTTTCAATGTGAACAGGCCAGTACATTCAATTTAATTCATCGTTTCAGTGGTTAAACTAAAAATAAAAATTTAATTTAATTTTAAATTAAAAAAACTAAACTAACTAAATTATATTTATTAGAACCTTCTTTAATATCTTTTGTCAAACAGCAGCTCAACAGCAGTCTCTTGCCGAACAGCAGCTCAACAGTAGCCCCTTGACGAACAGCAGCTCAAAGAGATATGACAAGATCGTACCCTCCGTACTACTGCGTCAACTCAGCATTTAAGACAGTATTGGAGCCCACTCCTTAATCGTCTTTTACAGGAATAAGTGTTAGATGTGACATTGGACCTATCATGTCCCCTCCTTTTCAAGCTATAAATAAGGAGAAGGAGGATGCTCAAGGGGGGCTCTTTCTCTCTGGCTGAGCTGCCCCTCTCTCTTTTTATCCCTCTCTTGTACTCAAGCTTTGTAAGAGAAGAGATTCGATTAGTGGATTCAAATCGCTTGGACGACGTCATGGTTTTTCCTCCGAACATTCGGATTTTCACGTAAAAATTACCGTCTCATTTCTCTCTATTGGTTTAATTTGATTTGACTCAGCTAGAGCCATATTTTTTATTTAATTTTTTTATATTAAAATTGTTTAAATCTTTTAATAAGGATATTAAATATTACTATATAAATATCTAAATATAATAACATAATTTAAGAGTAATTTAACACACAAAAAATAATTTAGTTAAATGAGATATTCAACCTAACTTTCAATAATAATTTATAAAAATTATTCAAGCACATGAAATAACTTAATCGCATCACTATAATAGACTTAACAAAAAAGTTGTAAGAGCTAAGGTATAATTGCATAATCAAAATTACATAACAAAATTATATTTATATGTAGAGTTATTTAATAATTAGTTAATTCGGTCGATTTGATTTCTAAACATGTGAAATCTAATCCAAATCAATTTACTGAAATACTCTGAATATCAAACCATCACCAAACTATTAGATTCTAAATTAAATCAAACCGTTAAATTTAAATGATTTGATTTAATTCTTCGATTTAAACCATTGTTTACACCACCAAAATGCGAATGCAGCTTTCCACATTTTCTTTTCTACTCCTTCCATTTTATTTAATATTAAAAGCTACAACTAGATATATATAAAAAAATGCTGCAATTATTTTCTAAATTTTTTAAGTTAATTAGATAGAGGGAAACATACATTAAAATTAGAAATTTAAATCGATCTGATCCGATTCTTAATAGATTGCTCCGAATCCATTCTAAAGAAATTGACTGAGTCTAATAAAGGCACTAAACCTACTTATGGTCCTCTAACTAGGAGATGAACAAGAAAATCAAATCCAAGAACTCTCATTGTACTCAACTATTATATATATGCTTTGGAACAATATTTGTTCAATGTTATATATCTAGATATAATGTTATATTATTTAAAAATAATAATAATTTGATTTGATGACATGTGATAATAATCATGTAAAATATTATAAAGCTATTACTCAAAAGATAATATCTAGATGTCAAGATATTTCGATAACATTAAACTAAATATCCTCTTAGAAAAAACCTTTTATAGTCGTGGTGTCATGATTTTTCTCTAATCTGGAAGAGTTTTTCACGTAAAAGATTTTGTCTATCTTCTTCTAGATATTCTTTTTAAGGGCCTCACAACACTTCTTATGCTCACCAACATGATTCATTTATAAATGAAGCCATTTATAAGTTTGATCTAGATATAACTTAATTCAAACTCGGGATATATATATATATATATAGTAATTTTTTAATAATACCTTCATATTTTGGCATCTAATTAGTTCATTTTCCAATTTTCTTTTATGATTTGTTTTCTAAACAATTTCGAAATTATGTCCTTCATGGGTTCTTTGCATTGCTCCAACGTCATTTAAAATTAAACAGAATGAATAAGTTTTTTTGAAAAAATAATTACATAATTGATTGTATAATTATGGATATCTTAAATTACGATTGCATTGACTTTTTATATCTATATAATAGTGATTAGGGGAAATAATTTATAATGCAATCTCAATGTTAATAATCATGCCAGATTCCAGCTTATCCACATCTTCATATAACTGGCTCCCTGCAGGCTTATTTCGCTTTTGCATGGTAGTTTTATTAAGGATTTTATTTTATCAATGTAGAGGTATTATCCACTTTGACTTTAGAAAAATTGCCTGAGATTAATGATGAAAAATTCTATAGTTAACATTTGAATCACGGAATGTTACAATATGGTATCAAAGCCAAGCTCCCACAGTACGATGTGGTTTGAGGATGAACCAGGCGAAAGGTGGTGAGCCTATGAAGCCCGTGACCAAAAAGGGCAGCAAGTAATTGTTGGGTGATATATATCCTAAGAGAAAGGTATCACTGAGGCAAAGTGCTACTCCTAATAGGCTTTTAGACCGAATAATGAGTGGTGAGAAGAGTACAAAAATGAATCATCCTACATCAAAAAGGGAGGGAGATCCTGAGTTATATTAGTAAATAATGTGATCTCAATTTTTCTAAAACTAAAGCGGATAATACCTCTACATTTGGATCACAGGTGTTATATTAATTATCAACTTTTTATTATTATAATATAAGATTATTTTCAATAATTAATATCTTGACTTTATAGAAATTTTTTTGAAAATATTAATATTTATATTTATTATAAGCAATTCCATACATACTATTAAAATCTTGCTATTTTATATATTTAATATCCAAATTTTTAATATAATATGTGAGCTATAAAATTATATAAAAAATTATAACTTTTTGTTACATACATGCCATTACTTTGTTGCATAGATTATGCATGACTTGTAATTTTCATATAATTTTTGTAGCTAATACATAATTTTAACGATTTGAGTGTCAAATATATAAAATAGTTAGAGTTTAATGGCAAGCATGTAATTTTTTAATTTTACATTTTTAGAAAGAAGAAAGCAAGAGATAATAAAATTGAACTTTAAATTTTTATTAAATATTAATATTTTATTTTTAAATTTTAACTTTTTAGATAAAAATGAGAATGAATAGGTATAATTAATGGTCCTTTATAATAAACAATTCAAACTAATAAAAGCATAAATTTTATATTTTCTACTAGAATAGCCAGAAAAAAATGCGAGATTGTAAAAAATAAAACAAAATCATACTTTTACAATCTTATGAAATAAAATCAAAAAAATTTAAGAGCTGAGACTGAGTCGAACACAACTAATGTTATCTTAAAAAAAAAAAAAAAAAAAACTAGTGTTCCTTCATGTTTTGCTTTTGATATATATAAGTTACAAATTTTTTTTTACATTAAAGTAGAAATGAAAAAAAAAAAAAAAAAAACTAGTGTTCCTTCATGTTTTGCTTTTGATATATATAAGTTACAAATTTTTTTTTACATTAAAGTAGAAATGACATTATGTTTCATTTCCTTATTAATTAATTAATCTTTGGTTACAACCTTTGTTTTGTAATTTTAATTAATATTAATTTGGTTAATTTGTAGTCTTGTTCTCTGCGAAATTTTTGTGTGCTAACTTAATTATTTTGCTCTTTTCTCAACTGGGTGGATCTTAATTTAAAATCTAATTTTTAAGATGATATTGAATAATTTTTTTTTTCAATTTTAAGTGGAAATACAAGTTGGTTTGAATCAAACGACTACAATTTTTACAACATATGCATTATTCTTACTTTTATGTTATACATGAATCTATATCTTTTTTAACTTTTACAAATAAAAAAAATTGCATCTGGGTACCCAAGGTGGAATTGTCATTACACAAGGGTCCCAACCTTGAGGGCAGGGGAAGTGTGTAGTGTAGAGCCATGCTATCTCAGATAATTCAAGTGATGATGAGGAGAAAATTTAAAAAAAAAAATAGAAAGGAGAAGTGTTATTTGGATTTTCTATTAGTCCGGCGATTGGACTTCGACTTCGGCTCCTAATACTTGAGTACAATAGGCTCGAAGCGCATGTGGGTAATTTGGGAGAACTCGACTTGGAATATAACCCAATGAATAATTGAAAAAAGATTGAAAGAAATAATTGGTAAATATTAAATATATATATATATATATATATATATTGTTTTTTTGGAGTTTTGAGTTGAGTTAATTTAAGTCAATGAAAAGAAAGAGCTACAATGTGTGTTGTGATTATATTCTAATACGATTATTTGATTGATGTGCATCATGTGAAGCATATATATATTGGGGAGTTAATTGCGTAGATACATCTTAGAATTTCTCCACATAAAAATAGTCAACTATAGATTATGGATCGAGTGATTCTATTCCCTCATTTACATGATGTGAAATAAACTAATAAAACTCATTAATTTCTTACTAAAATAGGTTTTAGTAGTAAAATCAAATTAAATTTTAAATTAAAGTTTATATGCAATGTGGAGTAAGAGTAATATTTTCTAGTAAAATTTATGTTGATTGTAAAGTAAATATTAAAAAAAATCTTAAGGGGCATTTGGTTTAGTGCTATTTTGATGTTATGTTATATTATTTAGAGAAAGCAAACATTTAGTTTAGTGATATCGATAAACAAGCTTTTATATGATTATAAAACTATTAGTCAAAAAATAATATCTAAATATCATAATATTTAGATTACATGACATAATACAAATGTAACAACGAGTCAAACACCCTCTTAGTCTCATTTTAGGTTTGAATGAAACTTCACTCGTTGAGTTTCCAACAAAAACATATAACAACTCTCCTCTCCCACCCTAACCCTAGGTACACTAATCCTCCTAACCCTAGGTACACTAATCCTCCTTTCTTTAACCCTAGTTCAACAATTTTATATTAGGAAGACATCACTATCTCAATTATATCACATATCATGCTTCTCTCTCTCTCTCTCTCTCTCTCTCTCTCTCTCTCTCTCTCTCTCTCTCTCTCTCTCCACCTTCTTGCATAATATTATTGTACATTATTGCATACAAATGATCAAGTACTAGGGGACGCTCTCATCTTCTCTTTGTCCCTTCAACCTCTCCCTTTCTTGCTTCTTATCTCTTCTTTGTTCAATCTAAATCATTAAAAACTCCATTTTTAGAATCTTTTCACACACTTTCCCCAACTTTTTAGTTATTAAAAAAAATCAGTACTCCAATTTTTTTTTTCTTTTACTTCATTAATTTTTTTTTTGTTTTTCTCCGGCCAATTACAGCTCTTGGATGCGCCAATAATGGCAGGTCTAGATTTAGGCTCCGCCTCCGGCTTCCTGCATCACCTCCACCACCGCCCCGACCTCCACATTCAAGCCCACATCCCGGAATCCTCGGATGAAGATCGGCGGGACAACGCCGGTACCGGAAGAGGCTTCCACGACGGCTCCACTTCGCCGTCCGGAGACGGCACAGGCCGCCGGCCCCGAGGCCGCCCCGCTGGCTGCAAGAACAGGCCCAAGCCGCCGGTGATCATCACCGGGGAGAGCGGCAACACCCTTCGAGCCCACATCTTCGAGGTCGCCGGCGGATGCGACGTCTTTGACTGCCTCGCCACCTACGCCAGCCGCCGGATGCGCGGGCTCTACGTCCTAAGCGGAGGTGGTACCGTCACCAACGTCAGCCTCCGGCAGCCCTCCTCGGCCGGCACCGTCGTCTCCCTGCACGGACGCTTCGAGATCCTCTCCCTCTCCGGCTCTTTCCTCCCGCCGCCAGCTCCTCCCGGAACCACAAGCCTTTCCGCCTTCCTAGCCGGAGGCCAGGGACAGGTGGTCGGTGGCAACGTCGTCGGACCGCTCTTCGCTGCCGGGCCGGTGATCGTCGCTGCGGCGTCGTTCACCAACGTCGCGTACGAGCGGCTGCCTCTCCTGGAAGGGGAAGAGGAGCCGCCACAGCCCCCGCTGCAGGTATATGCCGCAGGCGACGGGAACAGCGACGGCGGCGGAAGTAGTTATGCCGCAGATCCTTCGGCTGCTGGGCTTCCCTTTTTCAACTTACCATTAAACATGCCCGAGGTGCCGGTTGACGGCGGGCACGGATGGGCAGTAGGAGACGCGGCGACCCGGACGCCGCCGTTTTGATCGCCGGAGAAGGAGATTCGCCGGCAACGGTTAGCTTGCAAATATCAGGATTTTGAGCTGTGTAGCTTGTTTATTACCTCTATTCTTCTGTTTTTTGTTCTTTTTTTTTTTTAAATATTTTCATCAATTCCAAAATAGTGATGTAAATTGGCTTGCTCTGTTTTCACAATTAGCTAAAAAAAATAATTTATTTTAGTTATAATTAAAATTTTAAATTTAATTTTTTAAAAAAATTAAAATTTATTTTATATTTCATTCTACGTAAATTCTAATATTAAACAATCACTTTATTTAACATTCAATACAATTTTTAATATAAATTCACTTTATTTTAATTATATATATTTTTTCTAAAAATTTTTATAAAATTTCTTCAAATTTTTTTTCCAATCAAACAGAGCCCTATTTTGTTTAATTTAAATAGTAAAATTCAGTTGATACTAGAGAGTACAATCACAAATAATTTTTTGCTCAAAAAATAACATACTAAAATAATAACACAAACATGAATGACGTAAAAAAAGAATTCTATCATGATCTTATGATTCTATCGTGCATGGCTCGATCGGAGAACCCAACACATTTAAATTTTCAATTTAATTATTACATAATAACCTCACAAGAATTATGAATTCTGCCATTTAGAAAATTTTTGTGAATTAGAGTAGAACAACTTGCCATAAAGTTATTTAAGATTTAGGTTATAAGGAGAATTTTATAAATATGATAATTAAAGCACTTATGTTTACTAAATTGTTATAGTCATAAAAAATTTAGAAAAATTTGAAAACCTCAACAGTTAGATGAATTTGAAACTTAGAAAGGAACTTAAATGAGCTTGACATTCTAAGGCACTTAGAACATTTAGCGCTTAGGTCTCGTTTGGTTCGAGAGTTAAATTTTGGATAAGAAAAAAAATATTTTATCTTATAAATTTAATAAAAAAAAATTTAATATATGTAAAATATGAAACAAAGTTAATCTTAATATTTATATTTGTGTTGGATGTGAAATAAATTTAATTTTTCTAATTAAAATTTGTGTTGGACTGAAAAAAAGCTCGAAACATTTCAAAGTGCTTAGGCACTGGGCAATTGGGAATTTGGGGGGATTTGGCATTTGAATTTGGAATTTGAATTTAGAATTTGAACTTAGGGAACTCGCAAAAACTCGAAAGAATTGCGAAAAGACGTATCATGGGATTTATTTTTTGGGCAGAAAGAATTTGTCTAAAAATTGCCAATTCGCGAAAAAATAAATTCATTTTAAAATTCTTTCAAAAAAATTTAGTTATGCTGCCAATTTTTTTCGACAAACATGAATTTCAGGAATTTAAAGGAAATCATGGGACAAATTCAACTACTTTGTTCATGTTAGATTTCTCCTAATAGATGGATTGTGAGTTACTTTCACTTGCATAATGATCTAATATTTTAAAAAGGAATGGGCCTTGAAGTTGAATTTTGAGCTTGAGCACTTTTTCCTTGAAGATAATCAAGATATTTAACTTTATTTTTATCTTAAATCGTAGTTTTATTTAACATCACTTTTATTTTGAATCTTAAATAAGTCTATCTGATGAGCAATCTTTTTTATTTTTAAAAAGTCTAAATATGAAATGTACTAATGTAAAAAATTAATATAGCAAATTATTATTAACGTATTCGTTGTCATCAAAATTGACTTGAGCTGAACACATAATGCAACCTTGTTTCCCTGCCTCTTCTATATTAAGTGGGGTTGATGATGATTCAAAGTTCTTATATTGCTAAGTTGAAAGTAGAGAATTTTCGGATTCTTCTTCCTTGTTGAATCTGAATAAGTGGCCACGGATTTAGAACTGGAATGTAGGGCTATGATGGTGTTCTTCGGTTGATCGGATTGGATGTAGGCGATGTTGGTTTGGCTGTAGCTGGAGGCGGCAATGGATGATCCGTAGAGATTGGAGGTTCTTTTATTAGGGTTTTCTTTTCATCGTTGCTACCTTCTTAATTTTTTTGTTTCCTTTTTTCTCACTTAATTCGTCCTAGTTGATGTTGAATACATTGTCGCTGTGAATGATTTCATTATGTTGAACTTTAGTTCTATTTGGTAAATGAAAAAAAAGACATGGTAAAAATAATCATAATTAAAAGCTTTATTTTATTCATAAAAATATTTAAAAACTATATATTTTATGTCTTAATCTACACAAATTTTAACATTAAATAATCACTTTATTTTATATCCTATATAATTTAGTTTCAATAAATCTATTTACTTTATTTCTCATGTAATTTAATTTTTAGTGGTTATTGCATCAAAGCCCATGAGATAAACTTATGATTCGACACAAGTTACAAAAAATAAAAATTTGCCATCAAGGTCTCTTTTGCACAAATTTGTTTTTCAGTGGGTCACTTTTGATAAATTCCATTAAGTTTGAATAATAAGTTATTATTTTAAAAAATATAAAAAATATTCAAATAT
This sequence comes from Apostasia shenzhenica, assembly GCA_002786265.1. Lineage (NCBI taxonomy): Eukaryota > Viridiplantae > Streptophyta > Magnoliopsida > Asparagales > Orchidaceae > Apostasia > Apostasia shenzhenica. The sequence continues at coordinate 159,276 of KZ451987.1, forward strand.
TAAAAATTAGTATTATATATTAGGATATAGGAAAAAATATAAATTGAGATTAACATAGCAATTAAAAATACTTAAAAATATTTGAAATCATTGACATGTTTTTTAATTTTTTTAAAACGACAGTTTAGTAATCAAACTTAGTGAAATTCATTTAAAAGGACCCATGCATAAACAATTATATCTAGGAAGATTCAGATTATATATATTTTTTTTATTTTTATAGACTTATGTGAAATTTGAGTTATATTTCATGAGCTTGAATAGGTTGAACTGTATTTTGTTCTTTGTATTAAATAAATATTGCATGACCGAATAATGAAAGGAGGGGCACACAGCGGAGAGGGACCTTTTCAGGAGATGACTCATCGGCTTAAGGCGCAAAGACAGGCCCGGGAGAAAACTCGTGCCGCACATATGTATAGGAGTGCATCAAGAAATTACATGTAATTTTTAATATAACAATCTCACTTAATTTTATATATATGCATAAATAAATAAATAAATAAATATATATATATATATATATATTTTTATTTTATTTTTTTGAAAAAATAATCATTTTTTTAAGTCAACTTTTGTCCTCCAATTGATTTGGGATGACATTTACTAATTCAGATTTCTTGAACTTAGATGTGTTTTCGATCACCAATTCGGCCATAAATATTGCATTTTTTATATTTAGTATACTTTAATTCTTCGTGTATATTCATTTATTTTCTTGTTAATAATTTTTGCGAGTCCAAAAGGCTTGTTTTTCTAGAGACACCCATCAACTTTTTCACTGCAAACAACCTCTACCTTCAAAAAAGTTTATCAATAAAATTTATCAAAATAATTACATGATAATCAACTAAATACTTTATTTGAACCCTCTTTCTCCATCGGATATAATGTAATTAGTAGATTATCATGTATAATAATAATAATAATAATAATAATAATTAATTATATTAAATCTCTTTATCTAAAAAAATAGTAATAATAAACCTCATGAGCATGTATATATAATCTAATATATCCAAAACTCATTTGCTTGATGATGTTTAGCTACTCAATTAAATAAATTTGACTAAATCTTTTGACTTGGTAACCACAGATATGACCTATTTAATAATTTTTTATTAAATAAGGACCACAAAATAAAAAATTTGATTAAAAAAAAAAAATTACCTACATGTCACGCCATTTAATTTAATTTATATCTTAACTATCCATTCTTAGTTAATTACGCTATTCACACTCAAAACATTATAAAATCTTACATATACACATTTTAACTTATTTCTATTATAATGAGTAATCATAATTTTTCAATAACTTAACTATAATTAGATTACAAAAAATCTGAGTCGTTCATCATATTATTTTAAAGATATTTAAATATATTTTAAATGAAAATCCTAAAACCTTAATGTTTAGGTAGCGGTAAAGGAATGAGACATCCGCGACGTGAATTGATTTTAGGACAAATTAGCATTTTAGTGTGGTATTGAGGAAGAGAAAAATATGTACCATTAAGAGTAAAAATATAATTTTAATAGTTTATTAACAGAATTTTTTTTTCAAATAGATTTTGATTAAGTTTTAACTCAAGTGTGTGTATATAAGATTTTATAATGTTTTGAGCGTGCATAGCGTAATTAATTAAGAATGGATGGGTAAGACATAAATAAAACTAAATGGTATGGCATGTAGTTAATTATTCAAAATTTTTTTTACATACATAGCATTCTATATTATCATATTTACATATAATATATTTATTTTTTAATATTATACTCCACACATTTTTTTTTACTCCATATTTTTTTTTTTAGAGTATAATATTTAAAAAATATATATAATATACATAATTATGATGATATACAGTATTACGTACTTAATTATTCGAAAAAAAATACAGCTAAGGTTTGCTGTCTTGGTCTTTGGAGGCACAGATCAGCGCCTGCAATGATTGATAATAACAATGAAAAAAATAAAAAAAATAAAGCAAGGTCATTTAAATAATTATTTAATATAGTATTAAATAGATAAGCTGTGGAATATTATATGTGAACACTTGATAACTCAGACAATTATATATATATATATACTGGAATAATTACATATATGATACTTAAAATAACCTTATTTTCAATAAGCATCCAATTCTGAATATTTACATATTGGGACACACAGAATATATAACTGTAAATTTTAAGTAGTTTTGATTATTGCATCACATGCTGTCATCCTACTTTTAAAACAATTATATTAGGCCTTAAAATACTCCCTTTATTTGCCAAAATAATAATAAAGTCAATAGAACATTAAAATATAAATATTGGATAACTGAATCTAATATGTAAATAAGGAAGATATTCATTGCCGCAAATTCTTCGACGGGAACTATAGCGACAAACTAGTGACAAGATGTTAATTTGGTTACTGCAATTGTGTCGTATTGGTTTCTTTTGAAGGTTTGCGGCCAATGAAATGTGATAAGCATTGGTTGCTAGCTATTTCAACGACTACATGTCATCATAGTTCAATTGCTCATCTAAAAATGGATACTTATTTAGATGTTATTATTTTATTATATCGGCCCCACTTGAAGGTAGTGCAATCGATGAGGTAGCCTTGATCACTAATTTAGTGACTGATTTGTTTCCATCACTGCTCTATTGCCAAATTACGTGTTGAAATCGATGATAGAATACTAGTCTTTTCTATTACCTGATCTGTTGTCAGTGATCATGCACATTATTTGATCGTCTCTTTTGTGACTTCACTGCACATTAATTCATAATTACTCTCATGTTTAGCAATTAAACAAATTGATCACTAGCGAGAACTTTTGTGACAATTAGGAGATTTTGATGATAAGGGTGTTTTGGTTCTGATTTGGGGTTTGTATATCAATTAATTGAAGATTTAATGTGATAAAATGGCAGTGCATGGTCATATATATGCATATAATCCATACATAAATCATGAAATTAACTATATGTGGTTTGCAATTTTCATTAAAGTTTATTATGTTTGCAATTGTACTTGTCAATAAATTAATGGTTATACCTTCATTCCAATCAAAACCCCTCTTTTATATCCATATATTTCAACCAAATAAATTAAAAATATACTAAAATAGTTTATGTTAATGATGAAATTCAGCACTATTCCATTCATTGTACATGAGCCATGAGGAAGGTGAAAAGAGTAAACTTATATATAACTAATATTCAAATCTTCAAGCGGAGATAGCACATCCTAAATAGAAATACGAATGTCATTCTACGAGCCACTGATACACAATACAACATTCTCAAATCATTATATATGCGCTCAAGCACTTCACATAATGGGACAACTGACAGAACTATTTTTTCGTAGTAGATTATAGTAAGAGCTAGTAGTCTATAAAGTATCAACATATTCTAATTAATTAATCAATAAGTGTCTCATATATAAATTAAGGTACGTAATTGAGTCAGTAAACTTGCAAGTTTTGTAACAAAATTTTTTGCTTTTATCTCTTGACTTCTTCGTTATGAGAGTGAAATAGATAAAATCTTAGAACCTTTGTAACAAAATGATTCTAAAACTAACAATACAAAAGATCTAAGATTTTAAGGTGCAATTGAAGTCGAACCGGACTGCAATAATTTAATAATTCAATAATTATTTATAAAAAAATTTATAATATAATATAATAAATAAAATATAAAATTAAAATTTAATTTCATAGTGAGATTAAAAAAACTCAAATTTAATGATGTTAAATTTTCTTCTAAATGAAACAAAAACATTCTTCTGAATGATATATTTAAAAAAAATAAACCTAAAATTTCTTTTAAAGTTTATTAAATAATTATTATAAAGTATTTTTATAATTATTAAAAAAAACTAAGAATTAAATAATAGGAAATACTAGTAAGTTATTCTTAAAACTAATAAAAAAGTGAAAAAGTCTTACAAAAACTAATTAAACTAGATTGTGTTATAGTATGGTTTGGTTCTAAATGGTTCTTTGGTTATGGCAACTTTGACTTCAAACTAGATTGTGTTATATACTGGTTCATGCTTCAACGAGTTCGATTGAGTAGTCCGGTCTAGTTTTTAAAATTATGATTAATACACAAATTTTGAATCGTAGTAATTAAGTTACTGAGTTTGATGATCTATAAATCCCTAATTACCTTAGGAATCTAAGTATTATGAGATAATTCAAATCTATGGACCAATACATCCAAAATCCAAAAACTTCAGGGACTTGGCCCTGTTTGGTGCGAGGATCAAAACCAGCACCAAAATAATACTAGTTTAAAAAACAACAATAATAATAATAATAATAATTATTATTATTATTATTTTAATTATTCTATACAAATTCTAATATGAAAAAATATTATTTTATTTCACATACTTAATAATTTTTAATAAAAATATCAACTTTATTTTATATCTCAGACCAAAATACTTAATTTGAATATTTTATATTTTTTTGTGTAAAATAATTTAAAAAAATTATTTTTTATTATTATTAAACTAGTATCATTTTGATCTTCGCGTTATTCTAAATTTAAGTGCTGCGGTGCAGACAAAAAATAAGAAGTATTATGTAAAATGCTACGTTTTTAGAAACCTATATGCAATTTACCCATTCCAACTCCGCTCCTTATCCCCTTATAAAACCCTAATTACCAATCGCTGCTTCCCCAACGCTCTTCCTCCGATAGCACCATCCTGATCATCCCATGGCAGCAGAACTCGGCTTACAGCTGCGGCAGAACGTAAGAAAATGGAACTACGGCGACTCCCCCGACTGCGGCGACTCGTGGGAGGAAAGGGCCTTCGCCGAGGACACCGGCAGCCCCATGGGAACCACGTGGCCGCCGCGCTCCTACACCTGCACCTTCTGCCGGCGGGAATTCCGGTCAGCCCAAGCTCTCGGCGGCCACATGAACGGCCACCGCCGGAATCGTCAGCGTCCCCGTCGATCGCCGGATCAGTTCTACCCGCTGCAGGCAGCAGCCATCGTTCCCTCGCCGGAGATCATTTCCGGCGCCGGCTCTTTCATTCCTATAGAGCCAGTTGGCTCCTTCTTCACCTTCCAATTCTCTGGGCCACCGTACGCCGGAAATACCAGCGCGTTAGACTTCTCCGTTGCGGAGAAGTTTGGATCGCCGGAAGCCACCGGCGATCCGAGGAAGGATGGTGACGGAGATGACTCAGGGTTCGAGGAATTAGATTTAGAACTGCGTCTGTAGAGTGGAAGACTTGATGTATAATATTATTATTAATTAGTATTTATCATAGTTTTAATTAATATCTAGCTTATACTACACAAAAATATATAAATATTTTTTTTTAATCTGATAATATGTATATAGTTTGATAAACAAAATATATTTTAGTGTTTAGTTTAGACTAAGAGTGTATAATGGAAATTATTTAGTGTTTAGTTTAGCTCATGCAGTCAATTACATGAAATTAAAATATAAATTCATATATTTAAAATAATATATTTATTTATACTATAATTTTTATTTATTATTTAATTTGTAAATATAGTATTCAATATATATATATATATATATATATATATATTTACATTTATTTTATTATAAATAATTAATTTGACTAAACCTAAAAAATAAAACGGATAATTACGTACATAATACTTCATATTAACATAATTACATGTATCACACCCATTTTTGTAAATTTATACTGCAGCTTTAGAAAAAGCGTGTGTAGAAAGATAATCTTTATATTTAATATTTAATAAAAAATAAGAAATATGGTTTAAAATATTATATACATACATATATATATGTAGGTACCGAAAAATACATTTAAAGGGTTGGAGTTAAACAATAATTCACTTAATAAAGATATTTAATATATTAATTTATGATTAAAGATGTTGAATATACCCAATGAATATTCAACATAAAATATCTCATCATTTACTAAATATGATATAAAATGATTATTTGTCACATAAGATAAGTTTATATAGTATAGAAAATGAGATGATGTAATGTTTTGGAATATAAATATATGTAAATACGGAAAAATACATTTAAAGGGTTGGAGTTAAACAATAATTCACTTAATAAATATATTTAATATATTAATTTATGATTAAAGATGCTGAATATACCCAATGAATATTCAACTTAAAATATCTCATCATTTACTAAAAATGATATTAAATGATTATTTGTCATATAAGATAAGTTTATATTGTATAGAAAATGAGATGATGTAATGTTTTGGAATATAAATAAAAGAACTTCTGATCCAGTGGGAGTCCATAAATCCGAAACCCCAGTTTCTTTAACAAATTGCTACAGTTCCACAGGACGATAATTCCTTAAAGCATCACCTCTTGAGCCATAATAACATCGAATTGTCAACGAGGTTTCATTTTATAGCATATATATTGCATACCTACTATCAGTGTTTCTTTGTATCAAAATTGAATTCTTCTCGCGGTGGGTTCGTGATCACCATGTCTGCCATT
>KZ451987.1:174251-202160 GCA_002786265.1 Apostasia shenzhenica
GCCACTCGAACGCATCTTACGCTGTGACAATCGCCGTGCTCCGCCGCAGTCGCGGCCCGCGGCGACTAGATTCCGCCGCGCGCAGGGTGGCCGGGGCGCGGGTCGCCGAGCGCGCAGCCCCGCTTGCCGGCGGCGCTGCGGCGAGCCATGGCAGACGCCAATGCGCGCCGGTGCCGGCGCGTTAGGGCGCCGCATCATCTCCGACGCTACAGGCACTGGCAGCCGCCGGCGTTTCGTGCGTTGAGGGTGGGACATTACAATGTAATTTTACATTAAAAAATTTTAATTATTAATTTAAATTTGATTTAATAGAATGTTTAACGGAAACTGTTTAATTGAACCTTATTGGAAGCTTTTTATAAATGTTAAGGACCACAATGTCTTATATAGTAAGTTTTGAGGACTGTCTGACATGTTTTTAAAATTGTGAACCTGCATGGCAAGTCGGAGTAAACCACAGAGGCGTGAATGGAAGAATTACCGCTATATTATATATATTTATTTTAAATGTCTTCAATATAAATCATAAATAGTATACTTATTTACAGTATATATATATATAATATATATTATAATATATATATTATATAATAATATAATATATATAATATATATATATATACATATAAATTAACATTATTACGCACTTTAGGCTTTCATTTGATCGAATAATTATTTTTGGGAAAAAAGAAAATATATTAATTTATAAATTTAAAATAAAAGAATTATTTTAAATTAAAAAGTGTTGTAAGACGTTAATAAGATTTACTTTAACTTTAAATTTTAAAATTTAAATTTTATATTAAATGTAAAATAATTTAATTTTTTATAATTAAGATTACTGTATGTAAGCTCTAAAATAACTGATAAAGTGCGATAATAATAAAATAGGATTTTTACATACAGGACATGAAATTTATATAATAATATGCATTTCACTATCATATTCGAAAATATTATCACTATCACACTATATTCATTTAAATTTTACGTTTTTCACATATTTCATATACTTTATAATATTATATATAAATTAAAATGCATAATTCATTAATATTTAAATTCTAAATATATTTTTTATTTTTTACTGTAACACATCAATTTTCTTACTTCAATTAAAAACTATAGTCATATGGATTTAAATTCGGCACCCAATTGGAAATTTTAAATAGGATAAATAAATTAAAATACATAAATTTATAAATATTTTAAATTATTATTATATAAATTAATTTATTTATAGTATTTATTAATATATTAATAATATAGTTAAGATCAAGGCCAATTTAGAAAATATGAGTTCACCATCAAGAATATGGTGAAATATGTGAAATGCGTAAAATTTAATGAATATGGTGTGATAGTGGTAATATTTTGAATTGATAGTGAAATGCGTTAATTTCGTGTAAATTTAATGTAAAAACCCTAATAAAATAACAGGCAAATTTGCATTCGGACTTATGAGATTAAAAAGGCATTCTAAATTAATCTTAATTTAAAAAAAATTAATTTTAGTTTTAAAAATTATAAAAAGATTATAAATTTTCTTTATTTAAAAGATAATGTAATTTTTGATAATTTGTTTAAATTTTCATTTTTTATTAATCTTGCCGATAAAAACATTAAATTTGATTAATTAAATTATTTATATTATATATATATATAATATATATATATATATATATATATATGATCAATATACTTTCGCATTCTCATTTTTTTAAAAATTTAATTAAAAATTAAAATTAATTTCTCCCATCTCATATTCTGCTCTAAATATTAAAATTTAAAAAAATTAAATCTTTGCCGATAAATAACATAAAATTTGATTAATTTAAATTATTTATATTATATATATATATATATATATGTCATTATACTTCGCATTCTCATTTAAAAAAAAAATTAATTAAAAAATTAAAAATTAATTTCTCCCATCTCATATTCTGCTCTAAATATTAAAACTTAAAAAATTAAATATTAATTTTTCAAATTTATATTTAAAAAATTAATTATTGAAAATATTTTTATAATATAATTGTAAAAAATTAGCAACTATATTTTAATTGAATTCAAATGATAAAATTTTTATAATTTTAAAAAATTAAATTAAAATTTTTAAAAAATTAGGATCTAATTATAATACTTTTTTAACCTCACCGCTTGAATTCAATTTACCCTAAAAATGGAAGATTAGATTTTGAGTAAATTGAGTTTTGGTCCTTAAGGTCATTTGGGTATTTCAAATAGATCATTAAAATTTAAATTATTCATATGATTTCTAACTCTGATTTTAATTTAGTTCATTTAATAATTATATAATTATTAAAATACAAAATACCTCTTCCCTCTCCCATCTTTGACGAGTGAAGACTGCACACACGTGCACGGCCGTGTGTGCCAGCGAACATAGCTAGTTGCCACAGTCTAGCTGTTGTGCATGGGCCTCTAGTAGCTTTGCGCGCCGCTATAAAACAACACAAGTGTGTGTGCAAGGCCCACGGGCACGTGCAAGGCCCACGGGCACGTGCAAGGCTTATGAGTGCTCGCAGCACAGTGGCGATGCTCGCACGCCACCGTTGCACTCACCGGAGCTGAGAGAGAAGATGTATTTTTGTCTTTTAATAATTATATAATTATTAAAGGACCAAATTGAAATTGGAGCTGAAAATTAAGGAACTATTTGAAGTAATTTAAATTTTATAGATCTATTTGAAATACCAAAATTACCTCAGAGACCTAGAGGCAATTTACTCTTAGATTGTTTTAGCGAAAGTATGGACTAATATAATAGAAGAAGTGTTCCGTCTTCCTTCCGGCTAACCTAGCGCCTGGAATTTGCTGGAGAATCCCGCCGGAGGTCATCGGAATCAGGGCTACTTTGTCCACCGCGTAACCTCCGCGCCTCGATATCTCCCCATCACTGGCGTCGTTATGAATTCTCGTCGCATTCCTTAGCTCCGGCTCCCTCCCTGTTTCGATTTCTCGCCATTCGCTTTCTCTCTAGTAAATTTCGCCGGGCAAATTCAGATGACCTAGATCCAATTTCTCTTAGAGAGGAGGAAAGCTGAGGCTTGTTGAGGATATGCGCGTCGGAGAGGTAATCAAGACAAAACAAGAATGGGCATCTGAAAGTTTCTATCTAAATTACGTTTCTGTCAAGGGAGATTTCTCCTTTGGATTTGTATTTTTCATAGTTTTTGTGTTTCACAGGAAAACCGGGATCTTTGCAACTTCAGTGCAGTTAGGATTTGACTCATCGTTCAGGTTTGGTCTTTAATTTTTGTACAGTAAATCTTTTTCGCATTTGTTCTGTCATAGGGTGACACTAATACATTTGTAACATTTGCTGTTGTATGATATGCATGTAAGAACGCAAATGTTATTCTTGGGCTATAGCCTAATAGCTTAAGTTCTGTTGACGTAGGATGTGGGGGTCCCAGGAAACACCAAAAGAAATAGAGTTCCGGGAGACGGCGGCGCGCAATGAGGGGGTGAGCCTGTTTAATGAAAGCTCAAGGAGAGGATTAACTCAAAAAACAACTAGGGAAACACGCAGAGATTTAAGGTGGTTCAGAGAGGGAATCCCCTACGTCCACCGGTCGATCAGTCGAGATACTTTACTAAAGCCAAAAGATAGCCCTGAAGGCTTGTACAATGTTTTCTTTTAGAAAAGAAGAAGAGGAAGAAGAAGAAGAAGAAGAAGGAGCTCCTTGGTTGGTGCTTTTTTCTCTCCTGATGAGAAAGAATCCCTCCTTCCTTTTGTATGTGTGTCTTGATCCCGATCCCTTAAGGCTGGGACTGTTCAATGATTTTTATAGCCGTCGGCGTGTGTAGCTTTACCCTAGTTTTCCGGAGGAAAGGTGATGGATGAGCTCCGAGCGCCGCTTATCTATCACTGGAGAGATCTGTCGTTCGTACGAGGAAAATGACATCTTTTTAATGCTGGTACTTCTTCTGAGAAAGAGCATCTGTACGGAGATCGGCGGGGTTAGGTGAAGTTGATTGTGACAGGCGTTACCTCGTACCCTCGTGCCCGAGGTTATAAAGGTTAATCCTGGATCGTCGTGGATGATGGTTGGTTGAACCCTCGTGTCCGATGTTTGACCTGGGTCAAGAGTCCTACAAAACCTGAAGCTGAGTCAGCAAATCAATTAATCGGGTACAGGCCCATCAGGCGCCATGTGTTCGGCCAGGATGCAGCGCAGGAACCACGTATTAACAAGTTCTAAGTAAATTGGTTGCTGGAGATTAATGGAAGTATCAAAACCAGGGGTTTTGAGTTCAAAAAAAAAAAACCAGGGGTTTTGAGTTCGAACCTCAAATTATTCCAGTGATTTCTAGCTTAGAGTTAAAAAAATGACCTATGAAGCATTAAATTTTCTTGCAAAGCTAAATAGGAAACTTATTCTTGTATCATATGTAAGACTTTGAAATGCACTGATTTAGCATTTCTAAAGTTATTTTCAGGTTAATTGATTGTAAGAGATCTAACAATGCAAAGTCTTGACTCTGTGCTGCTAATAAATTACATGCTTTTAAACGTTATTGACTTCATAAATACTATATTTGGCCATGAGTTATTTTTGTCTTTTGGATTGTCACTTCTTTATATGTGCTAATTTATTCATATATTATTCATATTTATGAATGTTAACAAAAAAAAAAACTGTCAACTTTGACGTGATGGTTGATCTTTTGCCTGGGAGATCATTGAGCATGAGGGTTATGTTCCAAAGTTGCAAGGTAGAAAAGTGCAAAGTATAAAAATGACAAAATAAGGAACATCAAGATTTTTTGCATGGAAAACACCCAATTAAGAAAAACCATGTGACCCGTGTGTGTGGGCACTAGGCAACTTAAAGATTCCACTAAATGTGCATAGTTACAGCATAAGAGTTTATATGAGGCAAAAAAATGTTTACAAAGAGAGACGTGAGGACAGTAGTAGAGCTTATGTTTTGCCTTTTAGTTGTGGGGTGAGTAATGGCTTTTACCGTCTTTTTTGAAGGAGTGATCTCGCGGTGGACTAATTCTTATGTTTCTTGGATTTTCCTAGGAATTCCTACAAGGTGTTGTCACCATCACCTTTGGATCTCTTTCATCGAGCTACTATTTTCTTTGTTATCTCCTTTTAGGTTTGTTGAGGCTGTTGACATATATTGGAGGAAATTTTTTGGTGGCATATTTCTTTTAGGTAAATGGCATAACTAATCATTCAACAGCGTCCAATGACACTTCTCAATACTAGCGTTTAATGTTTGCGGGTGCAGTTGGATCAAGGTCAAAGAATAGTCTTTTCATTGACATTAGTAGGACCCGTTGTCAGGGTGAGGTCTCGTGGAGAAATCACAAAATGATTTTCCGACTACCTAGTGGTCGGGACATGAGATAGGCATAACTTTTGTTCCCTTTACTTTGCCTCGTGATTGGGTGACGAGAGGATCAATTTGGTCTCTCTTTTTTCGATCTCGTGGAGATCTTGGATCATTTGAAAGAACAGGTGACAGAGGAGAATCATAGGAGCTTAAAATTCATCCATTTGGAAAGAAAGTTCAATTTGGGTGGACTCCATCCGTATTGATCATTAGTGGAGTTGTTAGTTGAGAGTAGGTCTTGAGAATAGATCCTTTTGATTGGTTCTCAAAGCTTTTGAATTGTGATTTGGTTGATCTGTTGTGCAAGCAAAACAAATTATCTATTTAGCTTTTCTAACGTTTTTAATGAGTTCTTTAAGACCATTTATTTATTTATTTTTATCAAAAACATCTCTGTTGACTATTTAATTTCAATTATTTCAACGACTTTCCAATTGAATGGTCATCTATTATGTCATACGCATGCCATTTTGTCAGCCTGCAACATGCGTAGCACAGGAGATTATGTTTTAAGTCCTGTTTGGCGCGATGATCAAGATCAAAACTAAAATAGTAATAGTCGAAAAACAACAACAATAATACTAAATAAATTTTTTAAATCATTCTACGCAAATTCTAATAAAAAAATAGGGGTAATTCTACTTAGGCCCCTGAGGTCTATTCGACTTGTCTTTTAGGATTTAGCCTTTGATCTCGAAGAACTTTATGAGGATCTTAAATTTTTAAACTCTTAGAAAAACTTAAATCCTCAACATGCCCAATAGGTAGAGTTCCTTTAAAGCTTCACGTTTGTGTTCAAGCACAAAGCTGAAATTAAAAATAAGGTAGCTGATGCACTAATGCATAGCCGTTCCAACACCGTTGTAATCGCCCTTGGCAAGCACTTCTTAATATGTAGCAGATTTTATTGCTTCGGCTCGACTAATGGGCATATGAGGGTCTTTTCAAACTACTTATATTGCTATCTCCTTTCCCTTTGCTACTTCCTTTCTCTATTTGCATGCTTGTGTCCCTAAATTCCTTCTCTCTCTTTCTTACAGGGTTTAGTCGCAGTCTAGTTAGATCCGTCGTTAACCATCTCTCAATCAGCTTTCTTTGTCAACACAGTCAAAAGCTGATCAAGTGGATAGCATTAAATCATTTCCTTTATAAATTTAATCTAATTATACGTTTTACTAAGCATATCATTAATTTGACCTGTACCTATCATATGTGGGTTACATGGAATAATACTCCATACAATAGTTTCATATTTTGCTTACAATAAACACAACTCAAAATTTTCTCATGCATAGTGTATTGTTGTACATCAATGCCATAAATTTGCAGTACAAATGTTCTATATACAAACATTGATCAAAATAGGTAGCCTAAGTGGTTCCATATATATGTAGAGGTTTCGGAGATTGCCAGCTGATGTTTACTTTTGAGCACACTCTAAGCTCTTCGATTGCCGTGATCTTCTCGTTATTCATGTTAGAACCGACAAAACTGAACATCGTTTTTAAAGTTCGAGTGAATTCTGGGCTTCCAACCTAATTTTCTGGATCCTGTTACGCAACTTCCTCCGGTGATCATGAATTTTCCAAAGCCCGTGTCCCAGCACCACTGCAGAGTATATGCCATGTGTTATCATTGGTGCAAGGATATTGCCAGTCTGAAATCATCAAAAGACATCGTTAATCTTCTTTCCTAGATCTTCATAAGACTTTTGTGCATGAGAGAAAGAATAAGTGTAAGAAATAGTGAAGATGATATCTATTAATATTAGATATTATTAAGTAGTAGTTTTATTAGCAGATATGAGGAAATGATATCTATCGGACATAAATGATAGATCTCAAAAAAAAAAACAGTTAGTTTTGATGTTACTCGTTGGATTAACGTTGAGTTGGGTTAAATTAACCTGATTAAACAAACATGGAAAGAGATAAAAAAAAAAAAATGAACTCACCTTAATCCACTCAAAACCAAGGTAGAGTGCCAACAATCCTTCTAGAAGTGGTGAATAAATCTTCTTCATTTGCCTTCTCTCATACCATGCTGCATGCATGATTTATCATTTTTATAGTCAGATGATGTTTCTTTCGCCGGAAATCTTTGTAATAAAAAGCGTCTCTTTTTGCTGCTTTGGTTAATGTTCTCGATGAAGCTAACCTGCGAATAGCTTCTTCAGATCTTCGCGTCCTGATCTGGACCTTAACGCTGGCGCGACCACGTAAGTAGGATCTGCAGCAACAAAACATGAAAAATTAGCAACACGAGGAGCTTTAGAAACATCTGAATGTTGGCAGCCTGGTCACAAACATCAGCAAACCATTAAATCACATAATTACTGTTCAGTTAAACCATGCTCCGACGAATGTAAGTGCAAAAATCTGATGATTATTTCTCATGTTTAACAGAGCATTAGTCGACTTCTCAGTTATCGGTGAAGAAGTGGATGCAGCATTTGGCCTAAGACAATTCGAGTTGTCAACTGAGTCTATAATCAGTGACTCGGACTCGAATCGGCCGAGTGGAGTTGACTGACTCGTTGAATCGGGTTGACTCGCCGAGACGGGCTGACTCGGCCTCGACTCGCCGAGTCTCGGGCTGACTCGGCCACTCGACTCGCCGAGTCGCGCCTCCGAGTCGTCTGACTCGTCCTAGTCGGGCTGAAAACTCCGGCCTCGCCCCGGGGCTCGGCGAGTCGGCCCTCCGATGTTCTGACTGCGCCTCCGAGTCGGGCTGACTCGGCCACTCGACTCCCCGAGTCGCGTCGCCCTGTCAGGTAGACTCGCCACTCGACTCGGCCGAGTCGCATAGACTCAGTTACTGGACTCTACTGAGTCGGGTAGCCAACTTAACTTCCAAGAACAAGAAGACGCCAGTCGGGAACTTTCTGGATAAAAAAGTCTTTCACACTGCTTTACAGGAGCAACTCAGAACTCGAAAAGCTTCATTTAGTACCCGAGGCAGCCGATTTTGGCAAAGGGAAACGCTTTAGATGATGGAAGGCAAAAAGAGGCTAATTGAGGTAATCAAATTACTACAGCTCAGAACTTTCTGAAGCTAAATCACAGATAGGCAGGGTTTTTGGGGGATTAAAATATATATAAACTAAATAAAATTTTTCATCGTAATTCGTAATTCTCTTTTGAAGAGCTTGACAGATTATCACATGCACCTTTTGGAGCAGCTGCAACATAATAGAGGGATCCAGTAAGGGCAGCTGTTATTGCTGCTGCAAACGCCTGAGCAAATGGAACGAGGGGAGGCAACACGCCAGTCTTCATCAAAATTTCGAAATTATTATAAATTTGTAGATAGCAGCATAAAATGTTTGAGTAAATTACACTCAAATATCTGAATCTAAAGCATAATATCATAGAGTTTATGATTTTAAAAATTTAATATTTAGATCCGATCAGTTATATTTATTAATGATTAGCTTCATTTTTTATTTTTTTAATATTAAATTTTTAAACCCCTCTTTCCCACACGGGGACAGGGGGAATACGGTGTGATTGCCTTTGCTTGCTCCTCTTTCCTCAACTGTTTCAATTGAGTTACTTCAATCTTTTTTGTAGATATATTTATTTCTCATTATATTTTTTTGTATATATTCACTAATATATCTTAGTATTTTCACTATGCAATAAGTTTTCATTTATTTGTGAATATGTAAAATTTTTTTTAATGATTTTCTGTTATATCTTATTTAGTTTTCTCTTATTTTTTTAATACAAGTAAAATTCAATAATTCAATTCTCTTTAATAAAGTCTCTATTGGCCTACAATTTATATATTCAAAGTATTTAAATTGATTTTTTTTTGTGCTTTCCTCAACTGTCTCAATTGAGTTACTTCAATCTTTTTTGCAGATATATTTATTTTTTATTATATTTTTTCGTATATATTCACTAATATATTTTAGTATTTTCACTCAAAAGAGTAATTTAAATATTTTAAAAAGTTAATATTTATATGAAGTTTGTTTAGCAGTAGAAATACCAATGATGCAATTCCATGTGCATCTTTTATCAGCTCGGTGCTTCTGAGAAACGCCTCCGTCAATCCACCCTGTAATATTCATGGTGTCAGTTTATAAAAATAAAAATAAAAAATACTCACAGATTTAAGATTTGCAATATATAATTATTGCCGTAAAATTAAATGCATTTATATTGCAGGTTGAGCATTATTTCCTGAGATCAGACCAAAAATAATACTCCTTTAAATAATAATAATAATAATAATAATAAATAAATAAATAACTTTTTATTACAAGTTATATAAATTTTAATATAAAAATTATATTTTATTTTTATACTTAATTATTTTCAATAAAATTTTTAATTTTATTTCATATTTTTTATGAATGAAATATTTCAGTATTATTAATTATTGAGTATATGAAATAAATTAAAATATAATAAAAATTTATTTCTAATTTTGGGTAAAATCAAAATAGTTCTAGGGCTAAATAGATCTTAGGTTTTTGTGAAATGCTAAAATTTGTCCTTCATTTTATTTGCTTATATTCATAAATCTTTTGTTAACTATTGTCATCATTGTTAAGTTTTTTCATCTTTTTGAGGGTTTCCTATTTTTTATTTAGAACAAATATTAGATTGCTAAAGTTAAGTAGTGTTAAAATTCTTTAAAAAAAAAGTTTAGTGTTATGTGATAATATTATATTTGTTTATAATTTTGAAAATTCTTTATGTAAATAACATTTAGTTCATTATTATTTTAATGTTATTTTAATGTTGTGTCATAAAATTTATATATTATGACATTTTAATGTCTTTTTAATTAATAATTTTTATAAAATTATTTATAAATATTATTAATCAAACAGTTATTTTTCTATATAGTATTATATAATATTAAGATATTATTGAATTTTTTTTTAATTTTTAGGATAATTACCTACGTACCACATCATTTAATTTTATTTATGCATTACCTATTCATTCTTAGTTAATTACGCTATATACACCCAAAATATTACAAAATCTTACATGCACACACTTATCTATTTGAAAAAAAAAATATTTTGTTAGTTAATTATTAAAATTATATTTTTACCCTTAATAGTATACTTTTTTTTTTCTTCCTCAATGCCACACTAAAACGCTAATCTGTCTTAAAATCAAAGTTTAAGATTTCTCCTTCCCTTGTCACCGCCTAAACATCAAAGTTTAAGATTTTTACTCAAAATATATTTAAATATTCTTAAAATAATATAATGAATGATCCAGATTTTTTGTAACCTAACTGTAGTTAAATTATTGGAAATTATGATTACTCATTATAATAAAAATAAATTAAAATGTGTGTATGTAAAATTTTCTAATGTTTTGAATATGCATAGCGTAATTAATTAAGAATGAATGAGTAATGTATAAATAAAGCTAAATAGTGTGGCATGTACGTAATTATTCCTAAATGTTTTAGTTTATTAAATATATGATTTCTAATTCTTCTGTTAAAAAGTTAATAGAATGAACTGAAAGAGACATTTTTAATTATACGTTTACCCCTTTTTCTTTCCCACAACCCAATCGAAGATAGAAAAAAAAAATAAATAAAAAGAGAATAAAGAGTAAATGATTGGATATATATGTAATTTTTTCTAATTAAAAATTGTGTTTCTGTGGCCTGAATATGTTAAAAAAACACTTTTGAGGGCAATATTTATGTCAACCACTCAATTGAAAATATTTTCGAAACTTAAAAGATGTAACTAAAATATTTTTACAATTGTAGATCCATATCTGTATGATAAATAGAATATTACTTAAATATAAATAGATTTTTTTATAATCAAATAAAATTGGCCTAAGAGGTGTTATATTTAATATTAATTGTGTTATTAAGTCATGTTACTATGAGAAAATAAGTGATTTAATTACATGTGCAAATAATATTATAAAAATTATAAATTATTATTTTAGAGTAAGACTTAGGTGCCACTCAAAATCGAATTTAAACTAAACTTGAGCTTGAATCAATTTATAAGAATATATATTATTCACTAGTAATTATCAGTAAATAATTAAAAATTTAATATGATATCAGAATCGAAGTACTCATATTTAATTATGATCCCCCAATTATCCTAAAATAAAAGTATGATAGTTTGCACTCAACAGTGTAAAATATAAAATATTTTGTAGTTTACTTAAGCTTTTTGGCGTGAGAACCAAAACAGGACTACAATAGTACTAATTTAAAAAATAACAATAATAATAATAAATAAATTATTTTAATTATTCTATATAAATTTTAATATAAAAATAATAATATTTTACTTCACATACTCAATAATTTTTAATAAAAATATAAACTTTATTTCACATCTTAGATCAAAATACTCGATTTGAATATTTTGATCTAAAATGTGAAATAAAATTGATATTTTTATTTTAAATTATTAAGTATGTAAAGTAAAATAATAATTTTAATATTTTGAATTTGTACAGAATGATTTAAAAAATTTATTTATTATTATTATTGTTATTTTTTAAATTAATACTATTTTGGTCCTATTTTAATCTTATTTTGATTCCCGCGCTAAACAAGACCCTTGTTTTGATTTTTTCTGTTGCTATCTTCAAGATATAAGAATAACATAAATTGCAAAAAAAAAAAAAAGTTGAACTATTTATCTATATATCATTCAAAATTTTTAATATTGCTTATATGTTAATTTTTTATGAAATTTAAAATATGAGATAATATGTATTTAAAATGTAAATGGTCTAAAAAAATAATTTCAAATTTTACTTTGCCCCGCTGGCTCGCCATACCTGCACAGCCACGCGGTAGAAGAGCTCCTCCCCCACGGAGCTCGCCATTACAATTAATATAAACTGCAAAAAATAAAAAAAATTAATAGAATAAATCATTAATATTCACTAATTCAAGATATAAATAGATATTTAAATCAACATTAAACAGTACTAATTACCTGCCACGGCGACATCCCGTAAAAGAAGCTGCGGAGCTCTTCGTCCTCCACATCTCTGATGGCCCGAGCGTGGGGCGAATACTTCACCACTTCATCCTACGTGCGTAATTTCAATAAAATATTTTAAAAGTTACAAACATTAGAGAAAAATAATATGAATTAAGATAAAAAAAAAAATGCAAACACACATATTTAATACAATTCATGTTTTTAAATTCAAAAATTTACATCATCATCGTTATGAGCACGTGCAACCATTCATAAAAAAGAAGCAAGAAAATTTCTGTTTATTCCAACGTGTTATGTTATATTTGGCATGTCTTCCCGTATTTGTTTTCTATATTTTAGAAAGTTATCGTATAGTATTGTATCACGTCTGTGCTTCTTATATCCATGAAAAAATTTAGATCTTAAACTGATCCAAGAGATTCAAACTCGAATTTGATCTCAGATATAGACTCTATTATGACGGGAAACAATCAAGATTTTTTACGTGGAAAACCGGCTGGCAGAAAAACCACGGCTCCTTTTCGAGGAGGCTTGAAAGATCACTAGAATTATTTTTCTTTTTGGTTACAGTATGCTCCAAAGATTTTTTTTTGTGTGCTCAGTCCCCTTTGAAGGCTTTTTACATAAGGTATATATACCCTGGTCTGCTCTGTCTAATTACTTCAGCCGAATGATCTACAATCCTAGTGACGGCTCATTTAATGCCTGCAGAAAGCTGTTATCTGACCTCTGCTGTACGGGTGTACGGGTACGACTTGTCAGCGGGAAAATCGCTTCCTCTGTCAGAGCAGTACGGTTCCCAACGGTCGGGCATCTGTCAGATCAGGCCCTTGCGCTCTTCGTCGTCCGCTGTTCGGGATGATGCATCTCTTGTTCGACGTGGAGGCATTGCTTACGTGGATTCCACGCAAGCTCCTACGTGGACGGTCCAGATCAGGAAGTGCGGATCCAAATGCAACAGACCCACTCAAAGAACTTAAAATCATAATCTGAGTTCAGAAGATCCGAACTTCTTTGTATTCGAAGTTCTGCAATGCTCTAAATACAATGATTTATTCTTGAAATATCATCCATAAGACACTATGATTTTTCCCTTGTTCGTAGGATTATTGGCATGAAAATCTACCTCACACCTTCATATTTTCTTCATTCCACTAACAACGCATCTAATAGCATCGATCTTAAGGTCAAGAAAATTAGTTCTTCAATAAAGAGAGCCATGAGGAAGAAGACCGATCTGAATAACTATAACTTACATCAAGGATGAAGAGGAGAGCCATAATGGGCGGCGTCGCGTAGCCGAGGCCGTCGATCACCGCCTCAAACGACGGGTGAAAGCCTCCATTTTCATCGACTCCGGTCATCGAGCAGATGATCCTCCCCACCATCGCCATGGCCCCATATATTCCTGGTAATCATACGGAGAAGTTGTCAGCACTAATATTCAGCAAAGGGAGGACTCGAAAAACAGAGCAGGCGGCTACCGATTCCATAGCTGAGCCGAACCACCGCTCCAATCTTCTCCCAGACAGGAAACTCGGCCTTCCCGCCGCCGGAGGCTGCCGACGAACTCGAGATCGACACCTCCATGGCCGGACCGCCGCCGCCGCCGCCCTCGCTTACCGCATCGACCCTGATCTCGTCGCGGCTCTGCGCCGTCGCCCGAACCGACCTCCTCTTCACCCATTTTCTCTCGAAGGGAGAAGAGTACCGGAAGCAGCTGCCGGAGGCGGAGGATAAGAGAAAGACGGAGCGAGTGAAGGCGAGGCAGCTCAGCTCCATCCGCCCTATCGGGTGTGGAGCAACGGAGGCCGCAGCATCTCGGAGAGCGCGAGGTGGAGGTCATCCATCGGGCCTCCGTCGACTTCTGTCGTTTCTCTTAAAATTTATATGACATTTTGGGTAAATTACTTATAAGTACCTACGGTTAAATATGTATTACATTTCTTCACATTTCTGAAAAACTACACTTAATTTTCTATTTTGATATTTATTTTGTACATTAACTAGCAACTTAAGGAATAAAAGACGTGTTAGCAAATTATATATCAGAAACAAAAATATTATATTTCAAAAAAAATCAACTAAAATATAATAATCATTAGGCACCTATAAGTAATTTATTATAAAATTTTTGAATTTTAGATTTTTTTAAGAACTTGAATCATAAATATCTCTTTCCCCTGGCGCCTATTGGTTTTTTTATTCTCCGGCTCCAAGGTAGCCAGGTCACCTATCGGTCGTCAAACTGATAATGGTGGGTGAGGATCAGCTGTTTCTGAAGAATAGGGAACATGATAGCGCGCTGTGGATCAGCCTTCGTCACCATCAAAATGATTTTTGCTTTCTTAGATTGATGTTTTATGTTATATGAGCGACAGATGATTGTGGCTATTATGGATGGGAGATACGTCGTAGGCTAATGGGATACCATCACGTAAGATAAAGATAAGAAAGAGGATTTACATGTGGCTCAGAACCGCTTTGTGGGTAAAAATTATATTTCAAGGTACGAATATCTAAGTACACACTGACTGCCATTTATGAGTTAATAAAAAATAAAGGGGTCAAATTTCACCTACTAAACTACTTCATTCTGGTTTTAAAGTTTAACTTAATATTATTAAAGTTCTTTTTTTACTTTCAGCTTTAGCATTTTTTTTAAATATTACTTTTTATTAATTTATATTAGAAATTTCTCTAACACCTCTTGCCGAACAGCAGCTCAACAGCAACCCCTTGTCGAACAACAGCTCAAAGAGATATCACAAGATCGTACCCTCCGTACTACTGCGTCAACTCGACATTTAAGACAGTATTGGAGTTCACTCTCTAATCGTCTTTTGCAGGAATATGTATCTGATATGACATTGGACCTATCATGTCCCCTCCTTTTCAGGCTATAAATAAGGAGAAGGAGGATGCTCATGAGACGAGCTCTTTCTCACTGGCTGAGCTGCCCCCCTCTCTCTATCCCTCTCTTGTACACAAGCTTTGTAAGAGAAGAGATTCGATTAGTGGATTCAAATCGCCTGGACAGCATTGTAGTTTTTTTCCCAGACATTCGAGTTTCTACGTAAAAATTATCGTCTCATTTCTTTCTGTTGTGGCATATTTTTTGCATCAATAATTTACACGGATGTACTTATGAATTTTATTGTCTTTATGGTTTTTTTTATAATTATTTATGTATCTCAAAAAATGCTATCCACTATCCGGTATCCAGTGCATGTGGCTGGCCAATGAGAGGAGAGGATTTCTGATCTGGGGATAAGAGCAGTCTCCCAATTATCTCCGGGCTCCAGTCTATTTTTTATTTTTATCTGAAAATATGCCAATATAATTTTCTGATTTTTTTCCCTAAAAGTTACAATATAGTTTTAATATATATATTGTTTTCATCTAAAATATGAATAATTATTAAATTCTGCAGGCAAATAGGGTTTGTCGAGTTAGCAGTGAGCTCCATCTGATGTTGATATGGCCCACCCATTTTTTATCAATCAAATTCAATAATTTTTCTTAAACTATGTTTTATTTTCACGAAAATAAAAATAAAAAAATTAAAATTCTTCAAATGTCTGAACTGCTAATAAATTAGCTTATTTTTTGAGCTTATATTTATATTTAGGATCGGTAATTTACATTCAAATTTTAGAGTTTAAAATATAATATTATACAAATTCATAATTTTAAATTTTTAACATTTGAGTTTCCAATTAATACATAATATATCAAATAATTTTTTTTTATTTTTTTATTATTAAAACTTCAGATAATTCCCTTTTTAATCTTGTCCTCTCGTTCTCCTCTCTCTCTCTCTCTCTCTCTCTCTCTCTCTCTCTCTCTCTCTCTTGTAGGAGATCGAATTGGCTTGGGACAAGGACAAGAGCGAGTGGGTAGACTTCGCCTACTCCCTTGTAGGTGGGAAACATGGAGAGAGAGGGAGAGAGGGGGGATAAAAGAGTAAATTTTTAAAAAAAATCTAATTAATAATTATATCTAATATAAAGAATCTAGATATTAAAAATTTAAAATTATAAATATTTGTGATATTATATTCTAAATTTAGAAATCTAAGGGCTTGTTTGGGGCAGAGACTAAAATCAGGATCAAAATAGTACTAGTTTAAAAAATAACAATAATAATAATAAATATATTTTTTTTAATATTTTTACATAAATTTTAATATAAAAAATATTATTTTATTTCACATGCTCAATAATTTTCAATAAAAATATCAAATTTTTTTCACATTCTAGACCAAAATACTAAAATCTAGTATTTTAATTTACGATGTGAAATAAAGTTGATATTTTTATTAAAAATTATTGAGCATGTGAAATAAAATATTTTTTTTATATTAAAATTTATACAATAATTAAAAACATTTATTTATTTATTATTATTATTATTATTTAAATTAGTATTATTTTAATCCTGATTTTGGTCCTCGCGTCAAACCGTGCCTAAAGTGTAATTTATTCTATCATATATACCAAATATATGAACCTTAAAAGTAAACTAGTAAAGTATCTATTCCTTTTTAAAAAAAATAATATTATATATAAAATAATATATGAATATCAAAAGTAAAATACTAATATAATACTTAAGAAAATGTAAACTATTTACATCCTTATTATCTTATATCTTGCCAACAAATAACTAAGGGTTTTTTAAATTTAATAACATCTTAACATTATGTTATGTATGTTATTTTAAACAAATAATTATTTAATTTAATAATATATAAATAATTAATTTTCTTAAAAAAATTATAAAATTATTGCTCAAGAGATAATATGTTAATAATATAATATAATATTAAAATAATATTAAGGGGGCGTTTGGTTCAGTGTTATCTCAATGTTAGTGTCATTTAAATGTCATGTTATCTAAATGTCATTGTTATTCATCAATGGACATTTGTTTAGTTCAATGTTATGATATTAAAAAATATCAATGCTATCCAAATTATTTTTGTTTAGTTGAAAGTTGTTGACATTATAATGACAAATTGACGGTGTTATCTTGAGATATCGCCCGATTTGGAGTGACATCTAGATGTCAGCATGTTAAATTTATATAGTTAACCTTAGAAGAATGCATTTATTTTTATATATAACTATGCATATATATATATATATATATATATATAATACATATACAGAGGCACATAAACATGGAAGGTATTAGGATGGACTTAATACAATGATCATTGAATGACTCTCACTTTGTTAGTTATATTAATCCACGAATGATTTAATTTTGATTGGTCAATAATTAAACTTTAATTAGATTCAAATTTAGTTTAACTAAAAAATTATTTTTTTTAAAAAATAAAAAATTAAAATTTTTGATGTCAAGTAATAAGTAATGTGTTTGTTGATCGAAAAATTATTAACACTATTATATCATCTCATCTATTAGGTGCTTAATAGGAGCCCGTCAGGCAAGCAAATGAGTCTCACGCACCGTGCCATGCCTGCAACAGCGTAGAAACATTGTTTCGCATCGTTTTGTCGCATTTCGCATCATTTTTTTCATCTTTTCACAAAAGTTTTAATTGTATAATATGTTTTGCTTGATTTATGCACTTATAAAAAATCGAAAAAAAAAAGTTAATATAAAGTAACTAAATGGTTATACAAAATAAAAAATATTACACAAAAAAAAAAAATAATTCACTCAATATAAATATTTTTGATTTTATATTCATTTTTTTATTTTGTATATATATATATATATCAAGCAAAAATTATTATATAATAAAAATTTTATAAAGAAATGATGCGAAATAATATTTTTTCGCCATGTATGACACGGGACCAACATGCTTATGTGACACATTCCTATTGGGTGCCTAATAAATAAAAAAATATAATAGCATGATTTAATAACTTTTATGGTACATCAGCCCAACAGCCACCGACCTTTTCATTCACCTCGTATCAACAACCACCAAATTAGTCGATCCGGGACCATTCTCCATCAACAATAAATAATAATGGTCGAAAAGCAACGAGTGTCATCTCAAATTAAAGCTCCTACTTGAACTCGATCTAAATTTTTAAAGTCAGATTGAGCTCACATTAGTTAAGGTTTTAAAATCGATCACAATATTAAAGTATCAACTTTAACAGTTTCAACAGCTTCAATAGTTTCAGTATTTACAGTTTCAATAGTTTAGCCTTCTTCTATTTTATTGAAGTAAATATATCGTAATAATGTAAAAAATAAATTTGATATTTAATTTAAATAAGCTAAGTAAAATAAATTGTAAGTGGATCACAGGTTGCACTCAAATTATCACTTTCTCTTTTTTGTCTGAAGGCATTGTTTTTTATTTTGATTTTACAAGTATTTTATCATTAATATTAGATGCTATTATTTTTTTTAATTGGTTTTCCTCAAGCGAAGATTGCTTATTGTGTTATCATTTATAAAATTTAAAAATATTTAGCTACTTATTAGATTTATGAAATTAATTTTTAGTCATTTATATTTAATACTTTTAGTTATTTTATTTAACACATATCTGCAATAAATTTTAAATAGGAATAATTACCTACATATCATATAATTACCTACATATCCATTCTTAGTTAATTACGCTATGCACATTCAAAACATTACAAAATCTTACATACACATATTTGAGTTGAAACTTAATTAAAATCTATTTGAAAAAAATATATTCTGTTAGTAAATCATTAAAATTATATTTTTACTCTTAATGATACATATTTTTCTTTTCCTCAATACCACACTAAAGCGCTGATTTGTCCTAAAATTAATTCATATCGCGGATGTCTCCTTCTTTTGCCGCAACCTAAATATTAAGGCTTTAGAATTTTCACTCAAAATATATTTAAATATTTTTAAAATAATATGATGAACGGCTCAGATTTTTTGTGCTAGGTCGCATGTAGGGCTCTTTTCAAATTGTTTTTGTAATAAAAAATTAAATAATTAGAAGATCATAAATTTGTTATTTGTATTTAGAAATTTTTAGTAGCATCTGCATATCTGCATGAGTTAGGTTTATGAATACCTATATTGCTATATATTATTCATTACTCATACTCATTTTATACTCATTTTTGACCCACCCTGCTCCTTCTCAATTATAATTTTCATAAATTCGTACCCGCCCTGCCCTGTTTCTTCTCTGTGGGGTGGGTTCAGGTGGGTCGGATTATCTAACCTGACCCACCCCTGCTTTCCAATTTAACCATTAGTTTGTTCATATAAGACAATGAAGATTATTTAATTTCAAAAAATAATATTATATACGTAAATTAAAATACTATAAAATTCTACACATTAAATCATGAATAACTAAGTTAAAATAAAATTTTAATTGTATAATAAATTTAAAATTTATATACAAATCTAATTATTTTTTTAATTCTGAACATTTACAAGTAATTTTTCTAATTCTTAAAAAAAAATATATTTTTTAAAATAATTATAAAACTAAAAAATAACTATTACAACTTTAAACATAAATACTTAAAAAAAGTAAACTAAAATTAGTATAAAAGATAAAATAGATCAATTTTCATGGAATGCATTATTTGAGTATCACATTTTTAAAATTTTTGAGTTGCATCGAGTCGGGTACAGAGCAGAGCGGTTATTATTGACTTATACCTGAACCCACCTCATTTTATAACGGTGTGAGGCGGGTCGCAGGTAAAATTTGAGTACTCATATCTGTCCTATTAGGGGAGAGTCTGGGCTGTTTAATCAGATACGAGTATGAATTGTTCATCCCCAATATATGATCTCAAATTTTAAAATCAATAAAAGTTATTATGTGATTGCTTTATTATAAAAAATATTATTTTTACCATAATATATTATGAAAAGAGTTAATAGCAATTAGATCACTCTAGTTTAAACTTATGTGCAATTAGGTCTCTTTAGTTTTTAAATTAACTAAGAATGTACTTTAATTTAAAGTAAAATATAAATAAATTTTTTGATATTAATTAAAGTGCTTAATAGAAGATATTTAGAGGGCGTGTAGTTCAATATTATCTTAGTGTTATGTAATGTTATTTTTAAAAAATAATTATTTAATTTAATGACATATATAAATAATTTTCTATAAAATTATAGAATTATTAATTAAAAAATAATATTTATATGTCATGACTTCTAAATTACATATTCCATACAAAATTTTGAAAAAATATTAAAAATATTCGAATAATTCTTATCTTATTATGCATAATTCATGATTCCATAATAAATTTTTTATATTATTAAATTAAATTTAAAATAAATTACATAAATTTAATTAACAATAATTAAAATTTTAGTTTTGAGAATTTATATTTTAATTTTAAGATTTAGAATTTAAGTTGTAGTATTGAAGTAATTTAGATGTTCGGATTTATGATTTTAAATTTTAGTTTTGAATTTTAATATTTAGGATTTAGAATTTAAATTTTTTTTAGTATTTTATTAACGTCTAATGTGAAATTTATAATTTCTTGAGAATTTTATATGCGTAAATCTCTTATTTAAAAAATAGAGAAATTTAAATGAATATAAACTTAAAGTAGACGAACCTATTTTTTTTTTTTTTTGATCTTATAGAAAATAGAAATGTGATAAGAATCGACTTTCATTTCTGAGGACTATATTTCACTGTGGAGCATTACAAACGACATGTTTGACTGTTTTTAAAAAAATGAGAAAAATAATATAATAATAATATTTTTAATTTATTATAAATTTTAATAATTTTATTTTAAATATATATTTTTATTAATTTTATAAAATATTTTTTTTTAAATTAAATTTATCTTCCAACCAAACAAGATTTTCGATTCTAGCGCCCCTCTCTCTTCTTTTCATCTTCCACCACCATCTGCCCGTTTGGCCTCCATGGATCCCTTCTCCTTCCTCAAGATCTCCCTCAACCCCGACGGCTCCCTCACCCGTCACTCCGGCTTCCCTCTCTCCCCACCCACCGGCGATCACCCTCCAGACTCCTCCGTTCCCGTTGTCTCCAAGGACGTGACCCTAAACCCATCCCACAACACCTGGATCCGCATCTTCCTCCCCGCCGGGGAGAAGCTCCCGCTCATTATCTACGTTCACGGCGGCGGCTTCATTTTCTGCAGCGCCGCCTCCGCCCCTTTCCACGCTTCCTGCTCCCGCCTCGCTGCCGCCCTCCCCGCCGCCGTCCTCTCCCTCGACTACCGCCTCGCTCCCGAGCACCGCCTCCCCGCCGCGTATGACGACGCCGTGGAATCCCTCCTCTGGGCCAGCGCGCAGGCCCGAGATCCGTCCGCCGCCGACCCCTGGCTCCGCGACCGCGTTGATTTCTCGCGATGCTTCATTATGGGCAGCAGCTCCGGCGGAAACATTGCCTACCGTGCCGCGATCCTCGCCGGAGGGATAGATCTGAAGCCGATGAAGCTGGCGGGGGTGATTCTGAACCAGCCCTATTTCGGCGGGGAGCAGAGGACGGAATCAGAGGTGAGAATGGCAGAGGATCGGATCGTGCCGCTGCCAGCCAACGATCTGATGTGGAGTCTCGCGCTTCCGATTGGGGCGAATCGGGATCACGAGTTCTGCAATCCGGCGGCTAAGGATGAGGAAGATGACCAGGAATTGAAGAAGCTTCCGGCGGTGCTAGTGCGAGGGTATGTCGGGGATCCGCTGATCGATCGGCAGAGGGAGGTGGCTCGGATGCTGGAAAAAAGAGGGGTGAAGGTGGTGGCGATGGTGGAGGAGGAGGGGCACCACGCTGTCGAGCTTTTCGACTCCGGCAAGGCCTCAAAGCTCGTGGAACAAGTTCGGGACTTCGTCGGCGGCCAGAACCGTCTCTGATGGGAGAGAGTGCAGCAGTATGTTCCAAAGTAAGGTTAGTCAATGCGATTAGGATAAATTCTTCTTATATTATATATTTTTAATATCGAAAAAATTTGGCTTATTGCAAAGAACTGCATTCCATCATTGTTTATCTCATTGTGTTAACATTTTATTTGTTTTGTATTTAATCTATATTTGATTACCTCTTTGTTAGTATATGTAGGGGAGCTGCTAATGCCGCCTCCCACGTGACAAGCACCCCCGGGCCCCACTCCCTCCCCCTCTAAAAGTACAATTTTGTCCTCTTTTTTTAATTTATTTTATATATATTTTTTATTTATTAAATTTGATTAATAAATTTTTAAATTTTTTTACTTTATTTATTTAATATTTTCTTATTTATTAAATTTAATTAATTTATTTTATTCTTTATGTTATTTTTCTCTTTATATTTATATATTTATATTTATTTCTAATTTACTTATTTAATAGTCTTTATATATTTATTTCGCTTTTATTTGTTTAAGAAATCTTATATATTTTTTATTTGTTATTATTTATTTTTGTGTTTCTTTTTTTATTTATGTTTTTTTTTTATTCTTTTATTTTATTTTTAATTTTAATTATTTTATTCTTTATGTTATTTTTCTCTTTATATTTATATTTATTTATTCTCTTTTATTTGTTTAAGAAATCTTATATATTTTTTATTTATTGTTATTTATTTTTGTGTTTTTTTTATTTATGAATTTTTTTAATAATTTAATTTAACATTCTTTATTAAAATATAAATGATTCTTTTTTTTTTTTGGCATAATTTTTTGATTTGTGACAAAAGCGATTTAATATATCTATAATTGCAAATAAACATATTTTTCAAAACAAACCCATATTATTTAGCCATGTTTTAGCAATATTAAAAAAAAAGATCTCAACTAAAATTATAATATAATATATTATTAATCTAATCAATATTTCCTCTCAAATTCTGCAGCCCGGACCGTTAGTTCCTGTACTCCTGTTATTTCATACTCGCAAAATGGCGGAAAGCTATTTCCGGTTGTACCTGTTATTTCATGATGCCAACTTGATCTGGAACTGGAGGAGACTTAAATGCAAGTGAAGTAAAACAACTCAATTATTCTGTCAAATGTAGAGCAGTATCAAGGTTTGTACTTGATGCGATGACAATTCCCAAAGTCATGACACTCCTAGTCCAATGCATTCTCTGGTGCGGCTGTCCGAATATGTTTAGTAAAGAATAAAGATTGTCTGATTTCCGAACTGGATAAATGCTGTATGCATACTAACCTTATTTTGTTGATATCCTCATAAGCTGTACGTATTTGAAACCAATCCTTCTTCACCATAGCCTGATTAGGCGGCTATCGCCTTAAATCCACAGTGATCGTAGATAATATGATGCTCTAACCAACAGGTGATTGCTTCAATGTAGTTCTACGGATGAGTGAGATTGAAGAGTGATCATGGGTTCGACTGAGTATTGAGAAAAAAAGTTATTAGAAAAAAATTCATTAATTACTTTAATGAATAATAAAAATTATTAATTTAATTTAATCAATAAGAAAATATAATAATCAAATTAAATAAAAAAGTAATTAATTTAAAAGAGTAATCTAGAAAATATTAAATAAATAAAGTAGAAAAAATATAAAAAAATAATTAATTAAATTTAAAAAAAAGATATTAAATAATTTAATAAATAATTAATTATTTAAAAGGAAGAGGGAAAAATTGAAATTTTAGAGGGGAAAGGGGTGGGGTTTAATTATTTAAAAGGAAAGGGGCAAAATTGGAAATTTAGAATGGGAGGGGGATGGGGCCCGAGGGGGGGTGCTGTCAGGGGGGGTGGGAGTAGCAATTTGCATATGTAGGATATCTATGTCGTAGATGGCATTATTATGGATCTTCTATGATTGTTAATTGAAAATGTTCACCTATGCATGGAAGTCCTACACGTGGTATTGAAGATGTCTCAACATCAGAAGGCAACTCAGTGGTAACAATCAGCAATCAAGCATTGAACTTAGCGCACAATTGTTGTGTTTAAGTTCTAACATGAAACAACATAAGGAATAGGCACCGCAGCTAGCAGTCTTTCCCCTTATTAGAGGGAAAAATCTCAAATCCATCTTGTGTATGTCCTAGAAGTCTATCTTGCAATAAACTACAAGGGAGTATGGTAGCACAAACTTAAAGAACTTTATGACCCAATTGGGAGGCGGTTCAGAGAGCTCTCCAAGCTGCCACTCCAGCCGCGTATCTCGTGCCCCAATCATGTGATAACTTGGGAACCTACACTGTGTCGCTATATTGGAACAACTTGAAAGCATGTCCTGACTCTCATTCGAGAATCCTTCCCAAACACTTGGTTTCACAACCAATAGCATGTTGTCAACTTAGGAAATATAAAGTTGCAATTGGTTTTATCTCCAATCCTTATAAGACAATTCTCACTTTATAACGAAAATCGTGAGACCTTTATGGCAAGCTTCACGATAATAAATCTCTCTTTAACTTCTGAAGCACATCGGTATAGGAGGTCAGCCCCCAAAACAAAGTCGCCGCTTAATGCTATCCAGCAGTTTCAATCCTCTTAAACAATTTTAGCAAGAGGCAATCATAGAGAAGTTCCAGCAATATCGACTATTATCAGTGATCCCCAAGAAATGATGCGCTCTTATGGAGGTCAATTTGCCCAACTATCGAGGATGATAGCATATTTGTATCTAACCAAGCGTATATAATTGTTTATCCCATCTACCAGGATAAAGGGAGGGGGGAACACCCAGCCTTATCTGAGAGAGTAATTAATTTACAAGAAGAGATTTATTATTGTAATCTTAAGTGATTAAACAAATTGTCTCATGTACTTTTTTTAACCAAACTTCTTCAAGTGATAATAACACCCATGGGTGTAGTAGTTTTATACCTACTTTAGGAGCTTTTCATGTAATAAGTGTGCTTTTATTCTTTTTCCTCGCATCTTTCACTTTTCTTCACGTCTTGATTTGGTCAACAAACCATACGATCGATGATCTCCCAAACACAAGACCTGTCATCTATCTAAGATGATTGATTTTGTCATCACTATTTTTTCGGTATGTTCGTTAAGATAAGCTATTGGTATCTTGGAGGATGGCTAATGGATGCAGTCGTGACAGTCCCTGCACCAGATCATAAGGAGGCGATCTATCACAAACACTTCCCTGAAGGAAGAGATTGTCCCTGTGCTGGGACTTCCTCATCAACAACCTCGAGGAACATCGAGGAGCTTTCAGTGATAGAAAGACGTCCCATTCATCCCAGCACTCCGCGGGACCATCATAGTCGAGGGACAGCCAACCACTACAACCTCCCAAAAAGGAACCAAGAAATTGGCAAGTTCCGAACCCCGAGCAGAGCCGGCTAGGATGATGGCTGTCTCCCTCTCCCTCATGCATATCTCCTTCCTGTCTCTCTCTCTCTTCTCTATCATCTATCATCTTCACGCAATTATTTTCACTATTGTTTGTTCATCTACAAGTGTGCACCTATCCCCATCTCCAGCCTTTCTTCATTTAATACATCGTCTTCTACCATTTGTTTTTTCACCTACCCCTCTCTTCCAACCACCTCACGGAGGCTGCCGCCTGAGTCCCTATGCATAGGGTTGGCAATATATGACTCAATTCATGAACTCGAGTCGAAGATTTCAAGTGAGAGTCATAATGATCAGGCTTAGGTACATGTCGAGTCTTGTCGGATTCGAGTTACCCATTTATAAACTTTTATTTTTTACACGAGTAAGGTTGGTAGTCGACTCGACCAGTCTATTAATTGGGGCTTATTGATTTTTATTTATTTAATAATTAAATTAGGTTCGAGATGAGCTGTTCGAGTCAGGTCGGATTCGGGTTTGAGTCGAGCCTAACTTGGCATCCCATTTTGTCACTCCTACATACACGCTGCTTTTGTGATCGACCGCAAGCTCCATGCATTGCTTTCAATCTAACCAACTGCGAGCCTTTGCCTCCTGCACAACTAGTCAAACCCCGCCCACCGCGAGCTCTGATCTATCCTTCCTCGTCGAGCTGTTGGCATGCTTGTCTCTCGTTGTGTCCTATAAACAAAGCTACCGGGCGAAGGCAATCCGAAGCTTCGAAATGTTGCCAAGTGGCAGCCATCCGGAGCAGGACCGCCCTTTCCTGTTTGATCCAATGGCGCATATTGTTCCAGGAGATCGAACAACCAAAGGGTCGTCCTAACCCTCTGTTTTTAACAAATAAGAAATCCGACGGTAGAACTCGATTTGGCAGATTTTTCTAGCATTTAAAGTCAAAATGGAACAAATTTGAGAAATTTTGGATGACTTTTCGTAGAGAATTCAAATTTAGATATTGCTAGTCTTTGGCGGCAACTCAGCCTAGCACATCATGAGGAAGAGGGATCGAATTTGTGGTTCGTATGATTTGAGTCACTATCTACATTTGATCATATTTTATTTTTTTCTTCATTTTTTTTTTCATTTTTTTCTTTTTTTTTCTTTTTGGTTTTAGATTATATATCTCTTCTATTTCATCTTATATTTAGGACTGGACACGGAGCAATCTTTGGATTGAGCCCTGTTTGGCGCGAGGACCAAAACAGGACCAAAATGGTACCAATTTAAAAAATAACAATAATAATAATAAATAAAATTTTTAAATCATTCTACACAAATTCAAATATAAAAAATATTATTTTATTTTACATACTCAATAATTTAAAATAAAAATATCAATTTTATTTCACATTCTAAATCAAAATATTCAAATCAAGTATTTTGATTTAAGATGTGAAATAAAGTTTATATTTTTATTAAAAATTATTGAATGTGAAGTAAAATATTATTTTTTATATTAAAATTTGTATAGAATAATTAAAATAATTTATTTATTTATTATTATTATTATTATTTAAATTATTACTATTTAAATTAAAAATCAAGTATTTTGATGAAGTATTTCCTATTATTACTTAAATTCGTTAAATGCATTGGTTGATTGGATTTGTCTTAAAGTTATTTTAAGAGCAAATTACATCTAGGTCAGTAAATTTAACACTTAATAATGCACAAGTCCCTGAATTTTTATAAATTATTAAATGAATTTTTTTTTATATAAAACTCAGGGTCTTATTATTTTTATATATGATTGAAAATTTTTATTTTTATATACTAGTATTTTGTCTGTGCTTCATGGTGATAGATTACTCTACATGTGAATACATGAAATTTAAAAGGATAAATTGCATTTAGGCCCTTAAGATTAGGAAGATATTATAAATTAATCTCAATTTTTAAAACACCTCAAGTTGAGTCCCTAAAGTTGTAACGTTTATTCTCAATTAAAACATAATTTCTAAAATTTAACTAGGGCAAATTACACTCAGGTCTCTGAGTTTAAGGGTTATTATCATACATGTCCACGTTTTTAAAATTATAACATTAGGGTCCCTAGGTTTTAAAAAATTATCATCTGGGTTTTTTTTATTTTTTTATTATTAAAAAATATTAAAATTATCATTATACCCTTACCCTCCCTCTATCCCCTAGATCCGACAGCCGCGCCACCCCGCTCGACCGCGCGACACCGCCGGCGGTCGCGCAGAGTCGCACAGCCGTCGGCTGCATCGCACCGGCTGCAGCGCGGCTGCACGAGGCTGTCGGGCTGCGTGGCGGCT
>KZ451987.1:209990-239195 GCA_002786265.1 Apostasia shenzhenica
GTTGGTGGCCATTGCATGCCGCGCGGCCGTCGGAGGTATCGCGCGGTCGTGTGAGGGCCCCGGCGGGGTCATGCGGCCGCCGACGGTCGCGCGGAGTGGCACGGCGACTGCGCGCGATCCCGCGGCTACCAGATCTGGTGGAGAGAAGGAGGGTAAGAGTATAATGGTAATTTTAATATTTTTTAATAATAATAAAAAAAAAAAAGACTCAGATGATAATTTTTTAAAACCTAAAGACCCCGATGTTATGATTTTAAAAATATGGACCTGTGTGATAATAATCCTTAAACTCAAAGACCTGAGTGTAATTTGCCCATTTAACTATTATGGTGTTATATCATTCTTAATCATTAACTTTTTAGCTTGTTAAAATATAAATTGAAATATTAATATTAATACATTTGTTTTAAATTTGTATAATGGGAAAGCATGAGATGAAATAAATTTAATTTTAGATTTTTTTTGTTAAATTTTTAAATCAAAATTGGCAGCCATAATAAAAAAATCATTATTATTTTTCTTCTAAATCTCTTTTAAATTCGTTACTCAAGATTTAAATGCGATGTCCATTATTTAATGCATTCTATCCCTAGAAAGAGACCGACATGAATAATAATTTTGAAGATAAATTTCAAAAATTTAATCTATATCAAATCTTAGCTGTTAAAATCATTTTTTTTTAAAAAAAATTAAATTCAAACTTAAAATAAGCTTTCTTAACTTAAACTCATATTTGAAATTCAAAATTAACGTGAAATGTTTCTTTCTATCTTTAATTTTTGAAATTTCATTTATGCTACTTCAAATTTAAACTAGATTTTAAATTTGCCATCCTAACAAAATTTAAATCAAAGTGATTTATATACGATCTACATTTAAGTTACATGCATTCTGTCATTAATAGGAGATCCTTGTGAATAATTATTTTTAAGATAAAGCTTGGATTTAGAAAAAAAATAAAATCTAAATCAAATTTAAAATTTATCTACCTAATATAATCTTTTTTTTGTGAAATTCAAGTCTTTAGCTGTTAAAATCGAAATGGCTTTTTCAAAAAAGTTAAAATCAATTTTAAAATAACCTTTCTTAATATAACACAATCTTCATTCATCGAAAAAACAATTCAAAATTAACGTGAAAATGTTCTTTTCTAACTCTGATTTTGAGATTTTATTTTATCCTAATAAAATTTAAATCAAAGTTGCCAACCAAAAAAAAATATAAACTTATGGCTATTTTTCTTCTAAATTTGCTATAAATTCATTATTCATGATTTAGATGTGCTCTCCATTTAAGTTATGTGCATTCTGTCATTAATAAGAGAACCTTATGCATAATTATTTTGAAGATAAATTTTGGTTTTAGGAATTAGGTACAAATTACGCTGAT
Organism: Apostasia shenzhenica; assembly: GCA_002786265.1. Lineage (NCBI taxonomy): Eukaryota > Viridiplantae > Streptophyta > Magnoliopsida > Asparagales > Orchidaceae > Apostasia > Apostasia shenzhenica. The sequence goes on from KZ451987.1 coordinate 211,380, forward strand.
TAGGTTAAATTACCAATTATTTGTACGTTTTGAAATTATTATCTAATTTGTTAAATATCATATAAATATAAAGTGGTCAATTATACAATTCCTAGTGAAAAACAAGGGTTCTCTGTAAAAAAAGCTTCTATTCTATATTTTTCTTATTAATTATTATTACAAATTATTTGATTTCAACTTTATTCTATCTATATCTACTATATCTGATTTTAATATTTGCTATTTGAGATATACGGTAAGTAGTTAAGAAATATAAATAATTATATATAGCTTTTATATTTGTATATCCAAAGATGGAATCCTGACTTAAGAGGCGTTTAATTTATTGTAATTTTTATGTTGTCACGTAGATTAATAATTCTATCATTTTATAAAAAATTATTTATAAATATTATTAAATTAAATAATTATTTTTCTCTAAATAATATAACATAATATGATAACAGCAAACCAAACGGCCCTTAATAAAATTATTAATATTTGTTATTTACAAGAGAATAACAAAATTGAGAAAAAAACACTTGACAGTGATATAAAAACTCCAGAGATTTGAATTATGTAATAACTGTAGGCTTCTCCCTGCCTGTAAACTCCTCCAATTTTGAGAGTGAGAGTGCCAATTCTGGTAATAATATATAGAGAAATTACATAGGTTATCATTAAAAAATAACTTTTTATTCATTTAACCCTCAAAATTAAATATTTATAATTGTATGGAGAAAGTATAATTCGTAATTATATATTCAAAATATGAAATGATATATAAATAATTAATTTTATATAATGCCCTATAATATCATATAATTTTAAGTACTAGCTAATGACTTTCAAACAATGATAATAATGAACATTAAATTCATATTTTTTACCTATAAGTGCTTTCAAAGCAATTTGTGCATCCATGTCATGTTTGGCAACATCGGGTTCATACTGCTCTACATAAAAGCGTATTGTAGCACCAACCGATCCGGTTCCCTGAGAAAATACATAGCATTCATCATGGGGATGCAAAATATAATGGAAGGATGGACGGAATTCATCAAGGGGACATTTTGTTTGATGCTATCTAGATGTCATGATATCTAGATGTCATCTTTTGAATGATTATTCTATAATTTTTTAAAATATTATTAACAGACATTGTCAAAATAAACAATTATCTTCTCTAGATAATATTGAACCAAACGCCCCCTAATTTAATCCACATTAATTAGAGTAGACGGCAGTTATCGGAGGTGTGCTAGAATACTTTTTGAGATACATACAACGAAAAATAGCGAGAATCTAGCATACAAATTCACTGTCATGTATGTAGACCCACAATTACACCTCACATATAAAATAGAATTAACCTGCTGATTAACTTCCTTTTAAATGCTGATCCCATCAAGGGGTCTAAACTAGTATGTCTTGTGAAAAATTAGGTGTTGCACCAATGCAAATGTTAATAGAAATTTTAGATTGAAACGATGAAGATGGGAAGCATGAACAGGGAAATTATTTAGGGGGCGTTTGGTTCAATGTTATCTTGATGTTATGTTATCTAGAGAAGACAATTGATCGGTTTAATGACATCTACAAATAATCTTCTATTAGATTATAAAATTATTAGTTAAAAGGTGACATCTAGATGTCATGACATTTAGATTACATAACATAACACTAAGATAACAACGAACCAAACGCCCCCTTAGTTCCATATTGATGGAAAAAGAATCCCATTCGATGTTCACATATGCAAGTTGATTTGGAAGTTGCGCTCGGAACATTTTTGCTAAAATTAATTAATTAATAGGAGTGTGCATTCAATTTAATTGAATACATGCCTCAATTCTTAAAACTCGAATGAAGAGAGAGATTATCCAACATCTTTGGTAGAAATGTTCACAACGGACTGTTCGGAAAGACATTTTCTGGTCCGTGAGGTACATTATAGAGGCATCTAATGCTCTATAAAAGGGAGGAAAAACTTCCAATAAAAAGAAGTTTTTAAGTTAGTTTTTGTGTATGCATTTCTTTCCTCAGAAAGCTTTGAGTTTCTTTGTCCTCATCGAACTGAGAAATCCAATAGTTTTCCTCTTGCTGCAATATTTCTTAATTTCTCCTTGCTCTATACAAGTTCACAGGAAAAAATTTCAGAATTGCAAATAGAAAACTTTCTGGTGGCTTTGTTTAATCCTAGAGAAGAATTTGCCATACTCTGCAGTACCCACTGGGCCAAACAACTCCTTATGAACAACATTCGCACGATTCTATAACCGCATTATCTTTCTTATTTGCTAATTACATCAACAACAAATGCATTGTGATGCAAATATCATTTTATTCAACATGTGTTCACTTATGTTTAGTGACAGGTACAGCAATCAACTTAACAAATTGAACATCTAAGAAAATATTTCTAATCTCTTAACTACAATATTAGATATACGGTATTTAAGGTTTATTTATATTATGACTGGAGCAATTTTCAGGTTTTCAATATGTAATAAATCCAATATGTTCAGAAATAATTAACTAAAAGTGTAAATCTCGTTCACAAAAATATCATAGATTCTCGATTGTAAGAATGAGTGGAAGATGCATACCGATAAGCGAAATATAATTCTTGAGCCATCTGTGAACACAAAACGAATTCCTTGCTTAGATGCTACACTGTCATCTACCTGTAGGATCATCATCATTATTACTTAACAAATACATACATACATACATATATATATATATATAGGTATATAGTAATATATAGTACTATTAGAGAAGAGAGAGCCCATGAGAAGAGAAAATTCAATCAAATAATTCAAATATTCAGGGTAAAGTTACGTCCAGGGTCTCAACGATTTATTGTATACGATTTTGTCACAACAGGTTGCCCTTTATGATTTTTTAATATTTTTAATTTCTGAGTCCTTGTGTAAGTTCACATTCTTAAATTAGTGGTTCACCTCTCAAGGTTGTTATTAAAATTGATCATGCAGGTCGCATTAAGGATGGTATTGCTCGAACAAATAAAAATATTAAGATTAAAAAGTAAAAACTGGATTGTTTTAGAAATAAATTATATTAATTATATGAAGTGACTTTGTTGGTCCTCTTTTGCCCAGCGTCAAGAGGGAGAGTGGAGGGGCGTTGGACTGCCTCAACGCATCTGGTCACAATAAAAAGAGAAAAGAGAGGGGGACAAGCACCGCTCACCCTCCTTCAAATCACTTGCCTCATCAGTGGGAAGATAAGGAGAGGATCCCTAATGTGTGCCTAGGCAACCCCCCCCCCCTAGAGAGAGAGAGAGAGAGAGACGCTGAGGGGGGTGGGGGGAGAGAGGGGATGGGCTCTTCCCATCCTCCACCTATCCTAAGAGCGAGCAAGCGAGAGAGGGGCTGAGCTCTTCCCCTCCTCTAACTAGCTTGACGAGGGAGGGAGGAAGAGGCCGGGCACCACCACCCCTCCACCCTAGAGAGAGAGAGAGAGAGGAGAGTCGAGAGGGTCGAGCACCTCTGCCCAGCCCAAGAGAGAGAGAGTTGGAGGACCCTCTTTCCTTACCCAACTGCATGCAAAAAGTGAGAGTTCAGAAAAGACAGAAGGGAAGAGATGAGGGTAAATTGGTCATTTACATAGAATTTGATGGTAAAAGTTACAAAAAGGCAAACTTGATATATTTAACCTGATTGAGAGACCTAGATATTAAAATTAAAAAAATGTGAACCTGCATGATGTTATGACCTGACCTCAAGTTCTAGATGTAATTTTTCCCTTAATATTATTATTGCAATGAGACGAAAATCATCAAACATGATGGTTAAAAGGAACATAAAAAACTTACTGGATCTGTGTAACTGAAGTCATCAGCAAACTGAAGTGTATAATTCCCTGGAAACCAAGTTAAATAAATAGGAAAACCCATATTCCTAAATCAGATTATTTTTAAAAAAATAAATAAATATAGGTACAAAATAAAAACTAACCATAGTTTTGACCAGACTTTGCCTGAGAAACCAAGTCTCTAAGATGTTCAATAAACTTGGTAGCTCCATGAGATTCACATTCCTGCAAAGATGGACATCGTTGAAGTTCCTTAAAGCATAATCACTAGCTAAGAAATTGACGAGAGATGAAGCAACAGTACGACTTGGCGTATTTACAAGCATAAGTAAAATTGTCTTATTTAAATATTATACATCTGAATCTCAATAACTAAACTTTCAATATATTCTTGTTATTTTCACCCCCTCTTTATAGGAAAATACAGAGACCGTTTCCTATCACATCCAACTACGATGCACAAGGAGAGGGAATAATAAGTCAAACTATAATCTGCAGTCACTTTGCAAGATATAATACATGTTGGGAATTGAGTGTTTAATATAAAAAAGATAATTCTTAAGTGTAATACATGAAATTATCTATATAATTTAGCTTAATAAAGTAGATGATTACCTCATAATCATATCTTGAAAAGAAATTTCTGCCGTAGGTTGCCCAATGATCCCTAGCAATATCAGCTACTGAGATCAACTTGTCCCCAATCTTCTTGTCTTTATTTTGGAAGGCAATGATAGAAAGCCATGCTAGAACAGCCCTGTGATGAAGAGTTAAATAGTACCAAGTTCAACTAATTAAATATTTATTAGTAGGTTACCTTGGGAAAACATTTACATTGAAGCTATGAATAAGCGGACTGTAAATAACTAACACATTTCATCATCATCGCAATGAATAACCTTATCCTAATAGTTTGGAATAGAGTATGAGTCTCTCTCAGTAAATCATTTAATTATTTTACTTCTAGCTAGGTAAATCACAAGTTGCATAATGCTAAATCTTTCTTCGCAGATTGGCATGTTGATATTAACTCTAGTTAGGTAAATCCTTTTGTATAAATCACCTTTTAAGTCATTCTTTGCCTATCCTTCCTTCTTACTAATGTTTTCACAATAGTTGCTCCCTACTTTGAGGCGTACTGTTAGGGGAGTAATAATTGGGGATAGTGTTCACAAACCTAGAATTGCAGGCTTCTGAAACCCACTTGTACATTAACATCGCAACTTGTGGTGGACTTATGTAGGATTATTTTCAACTATTTCCATATAAGGTGGGGACAATCCCCTATTCACATGGGAATCCAACCACATTGGATTTACTCCTCTCCAATAAGTTACCCATCAAGTGCATCCATACCAAGATCTATACTATTGCAATAACCCACATCAAGTATTGTACCAGGATTTATAGTTGAAATTAACAAAATAAAAACTACCGCATATTGAACTACTTGATATGACCAAAACCTTCTGATACCACTTATTAGGAGAGTAATACGGGGTCTCATATACAAGTGAATGGACATCGATTAATCGAAAAGAGTAGGCTTATAAGTAGGGGACACCCAGTTATATCTCAACACCATAACTAGTAGTAGACTCACTAATGTTAGACTATTTTTAACTATTCTTATATATAATGATAGGGGTGTAAATCGGTTCGATTTGAACGGTTTCAACTTTGTTGGTATAAAAATCATCCGTTTCGGCTTATGTATTTTCCCAAAACAAAACCAAACTATGACTATATAGAAAACAAACCAAATCAAATTGAAACTGTGGTTTGATTTGGTTTAAACTGCCTAGTTTATTTCAAAGTTATTAGTGATATTTATCCCATTTTTTGTTGACAAAATGAGATGATAGTCAAGATATCATATAAAAAAATATAAAGTATCATTTATAAAGTTCATAACAATATAGTCATTATTCTTTTATAACATATTATAAAATAATAGAATAAATTAAACTTATAATATAAGAAAGACAATTTAAAATTCCATATAGAGTTGGCAACAGTTTGATCTTAGCTCTAATCCGTGGATCAGAATTTAAAACTGTAAACCAAACTGCATTTTACGAACAACATTTTTTGGGTTGCACAGTTTTGATTTTTTGCAATTTCAGTAATTGCGATTTCGGATGGGTTTTGCGGTTTCAGTAAAGTGACACATTTTACTTTGTTCATTTTACAAATTTAGATCATCTAAATCTATTTTCATAATCTAATCTTCATATATAAGTAGACAAGTTACACGAATCTTTATATTCTAATATCAAGATAGTGAGTCTACAAAGTGATAGCTAAACAAACTTGCTTATTGCAGATATTTTAACAAAAAAGGTGATTTTAAGAGTTCTTGCTTGCTAATTACATACATCAAACGACAATGATATACTAATCATGAAGGCACTTTGAAAAACAATTAGAAAAACCTAGAGCAAAATTTAGCTAAACATAAAGTGTTCACCTTCAATTTTGAAATCAAATTTTCCACTGGAAATTCCATAAATATATATATATATATATATATGAATATTTAGTTGTTATCAGAGTACTAACCATATGCCATCCTTCTCCCGAATGTGATCTGAACCTGTTCCAAAACTTTCTTCCCCACAAATAGACAATTTCCCCACATCCATCAGATTGCCAAAGAACTTCCAACCAGTGGGGACCTGCAAAGAAATGGTGAGCTACTATTGTCAAATTTGTTGTTACTAGCCTAAAAGCTTGAATATGGCCAAGGAATAGGTATATAATCTCACACCCTCACAAACAAGCAAATTTGCTTTGCAGCATGGATCCAATTCAGCATTGTTTATATTTTCCAACCTTGTGTAAGAGATAATTATGCTCACGTTTGAATTTTAGATCTCAAGTTTTGATATCAAATCAAATCTATGGTTACCAACTGCTTGTAGCTTAAGCTTGTAGGTTATATGGTTTAGGAACAATTTTACATTCTTACAACTATTAATAACCATAGTACGTCACATAATTCTTTTATTTATTAAAATATAAATATAGTTACAACAAGACAAAAACCTCATAAAATGGAAGATTCAACTTTTCAGCAACTTGATCAAGAGCACCGCTTGTAGGCATTGACCTAGCGAGTCCCTGCAAGACAATTGATAATTAACCCTTTGAAAAATAAGAAATTAAAACACAACGAAGGTTGATATTTCAAAAAAAAAATGAATTTGCAATTCCATATACCTTGGGTCCATTTTGAAAATAAGGAATTGATTTATGTGCATAGGCAGCAATAATTGCAACGGAGTCCGAGGGTGTAATGAAAAAGTGTCGACCAAGAATCATGTTTCGGTCACCATCGCCTGTCCAAAAATAGTAAAGTTTGCATATAACCTCTAACAACGTTTGCACATAGCCTAATAGAGCATTTTCTTTGCAACAACATACAACATAAAAGTGGTAAACAATAATAAATAAATTATGGGTTGATTCCAAGGTAACACATTGTTTGAAACTCCTGTAACCACCTAAAATTTAAGCTAATAGACTGTACTTGGTAATTAATCTTATATTCATGCAGAATTTATCCTGAAGTATTAATGGACCACTAAACTGAAAAAAGGTAATACATGATTATAACTCACCTATCAAAGGCATTTTACAGCTCTATAGAAAAATTACATAATGTTAGCAAATTAAAAATTTTATTCGATTGCTTTATGCAAAAGCTTCATGTAGAAAAATAAATAGACTCCATTTTTAATGTAAAAAGTAGAATAGAAATGATAAAGCAATATAGGAAGAGAAACCATCACAAGCAGCAAAATCACAGAAACTTTATGATGAATGGAACAATGGCTAGCCTCATAACAATTATAATTTAGACTTCAGCATTTCTTTTTGTGGCAAAATTCTTGTTTATAGTTTTTCCATTGAACAACAATTTCACCAAAAACACTGTATTTTCTTTTAGTTTTCTGGAAGATGCTATAGGGCTAAAACAAAAAGTACATAAAGACCTACTCAAATTCTAGGAAGGGACTAAAAAACAAGGAGTTGGGCATACTGATGTAGGCCAGATTGAGTGACCCTAAAGTTCAAGAAGAAACTATTGGCTCTTATGAAAATATATGAAAATCCAGCATGGATGGAAAACAAGAACAAATGCAGAAATTTGGAACACAAAACTGGACGTAGATGCAGCCTTTGTGATCCTCCTCTACCAACACATCTTTGGGACTGATAACTAGCCCATCATCATATTCTTTGAGATCATGTTTCAGTTAGACTTCAAGTTATCATTCTCCATCATGTTCACCACTCGCCAATTGGGGTAGTTACTGGACAGGTGACCCTCCAGGCCACATCAGAACATTAGTTTCATGCTTGTGAGCGCATGGATTGTTCTAATTCTTGTAGTTCTGAGATTGTTTATTGTCCGCATGTTAATTCTGGCTTGCTTCCCCTGTGTTAAGTTTGCTCCTACTTGTCTCCTATTTGGTCCACTGCTATTGCCCTTCCTCTATAGGGATCACCACGAGTCACATTTGAATTGTTAAAAGCATAAGGAGCTTTCCTAATAGTTGACCTCTCTTATTGTGCTTCAACCTTCATAGCATCTAATAGCCTTGTCTAGCATCCAAGCTATATGCAAAGCCATCAGGTCTTGGATGGAAACTCAATGTCCATTAATGAAAGAAGCAACTTGTTGTACCTCTATCTCCATGACAACAGTTCTGTTACTTCTAATATAATATTTGTTGTAATCAGGTGGAAGACCTCACATACATTAGCTTGTTTATCCCATGTCATGATTAGCTAGGTTGCTTTCTTTATCTCCTTAGATTTTTCTATAGCTGATCTCACTAAATTGAAGCTCAGCCTTTTTGTTTGTAGGCAACATACTTTACACACTTGTCTTTTGGAACACTCATTAGCTCGAAAAACTTCCCGGCTTTTGTAAACCAATCCAAAAACTCCTTGATATCAAGGTTTCCCAAGAAATTTGGTATGTCTATATGAATTTTTAGTAGAGCCTCACTATCACAATCTCAGAGCACCGGATCAAAGTCTACTTCAAATTCATCATCGGACAAAGAGCCCTCATTAGAGAAACCTGATTTGGCGGAGGAAGGAGCAATGCCGCCCTTCTTGCATTTATCCCGTGTTATCCCCCATATGTTTATTCGAAGCTGCCGACTAGCAACATAGTTACTCCAAGGTCTGAATCAAAGTGTTTTGCATCCACAATAGCATCTACAAAAGGCTCTTGTCATGGTTTTGCATGTTGTTATTGTTGAAATCAACTATCATACAGGGTAGTCCTACTTTGATATTAATTGACGTAGCGAAAACACCAGGAAATATGATCAATCTCAAAGGAGAGGCCCAAGACAAGATGCCAAAACACAAAGATATACTAGAAAGGGGAAAATAAAATTCTGAGGATAAACCCACAATCATTTCATTGATTGATGATGAAAATAGCATAAAAACAAAGAAAATCAAGAAGCTGACTCCCCCAGGACATATTAGGCAACATGCCAAATTTCAAATAAATAAGAATTCGAAAGATAATAAAGTAAAACAAAAAAATTGTTGGAAATCCAAAAAAAATGCTAAAGCATTGTAACTGTCCTAAGCGGCCTTTTTAATGTAGGAAAAATCACCATTAGGAGTGTAGTTGCTAAAGCATATCATGAGTCCTCTCAAGAGCTTTCCAGAAATAAGTTGTACTTGCCATAACTCCTATCCGATTGAAAATGGCGGTCTTAAGTTTCTCGCACTCGGTTTCGAGTTTTTCTTTGTTTTTGTGAAGTTCCCCAAATAAGCTTCAGCAATGTGTTCTATATCAAACTTAAATTTAAAAATACAAGTGCAGCAACTAAACAGTCAGCATATTTTTTAAACATTTTTCTTAAGCATGTTAAATGTACCATCACTTGCTGCTCCCAGATCTGCTGCATTCTCACCAAACATTATATCAACCAGCTCCTTAGCATACCTGACCAATATGTCCATGAAATTAAACACAATATACTTCAACTAAACAAATAAGACGTGACAATGTTCTTACGTTAAGTTGGGATCTGGATGGCCATGCCCAAAATCTTCCAGAGGCACTCCATTTAAAATGCAATCCTGTGGACGAAGAATGAAAACTGCTATAATTTTGACCCTTCTTAAAACGAAATGTGCTCAGAAATGGATATAAAAGATTGCGTAGCAGACCATGTTTGCTCCCAATCGATCCACAAAAATAGGTTTTGCATATCCACCAGTCACTGCATGCATCGCATCGAATATGAAACTACAAATATGAATATATTAGTTAAAATTCATCCACCAACAAAAGTCATCACACTTTGAACGAAGCATGCATGAAATCTTAAAAGGTACCATACAGCTAAAGTGTAAAGGAAAACAACTTATGAGCGAAGCATGCATGAAATCAACAAAAATTGAAAGCATTATAAGCCTTTTGCTCTCTGAGAAAGAAGAACAAAATACAGGGAAAACTAAGTTTTGTTAAGTTAAAACCCACAAGATAGAACTGACAAATTATGATGATGATGACAATGCAGTAAACTTCATGAAAGTTATTAGTTTTTTTTGTGATAAAGAACTTTATAAAAGATTAAAATAACAAAAATGTACTTTAACTACTACTTCAACAAAACTGTCACATACCTGAAGTCCGGTCTAGAAAGCAGGTCCTTAATAAGCTGGAAATCAAAAACATGCTGCAAAGTAATATAAGATTTCACTATGAGATGGTAAGACTATATCCTAACGTAAGTAGGAAATTAGTAGCTTGGTTACCTCCATTAATTCCAGATAGTCTGTTACTGGATCTATCACCTCAATGCTAAAACCATCATAAATTGTAACTCCAAGGCTTGAGAGATCAACATCTGGAATATCTGCTAGTTTTATTTCAGAAATCTGCACTTTTCAAGTTGCAATCAATTGAATGAACGCCAAAGGTATTACTTAATATCAACATCAGTTTTCAGGCCAGAGAAAGGAAATGTGTATATTCATTTGATATACATACAAGGACCATGGAAACTTTTACAATACAAACTCAAAAAAGTAAGAAGTAATGGGGAAATCTAGATTATTGCATCATGATTAATGTATTTTATTTTATTTTATTATTTAAAAAATTTGTTGACTTAGATAAGAATTTGGTAACTGATAGGGAGCAATGGAAACAAAGGATTCATGTAGCCGACCCCACCTAGTAGGATTAAGGCTTGGTGGTTGTTGTTGTTGTATTTAAAAAATTTGTTATAAGTTTGAATTAGTCAAATTCATTTTATTTATTTTATTTATAAAGTGTAGATTTGTTTAACTCCACGTGCTTATCTTTATTTTAGGATGAAATTAGCTCCTCTATAAACATTTGAAAAAAAAAGCATTTGATTAATGAAAAAAATCTTAGTTATTCATGCTTTCAAATTCTCTCTCTTTTTCTCCTTTCTCCAAACCCTAGTTTCCCTCCGCTGCTGACGTTTTGCATTAACTTTAATATCAGGGTATTTTGTCTCGCATCAACTTTGGTATCAAAGCATCATCTTTTACATTAATTTTGCTATCAGAGCGATTTGTCCCACGTCAAGAAGTCATCTAAGTTTTAGGAGTGAAACCATACCTATGGAACTTTATTCATATCTAAAATGCTTGATAAATGATGTGCTCAAGAAGTTCAATAGAAAATATAGATGCTTAAATGAAAGGACCTAAGAAGGATGCATACAAGTTATATATGTAAGAGTCGGGTGGGTAAAAGCACCCCAAATCTACATGTGACACTCGTGGCCGAAGAGGGCAGCGAGTGATCGCTGGATAATGTCCTAAGAGAAGGAAATTACTGGAGCAAAGTACGGCGCTTAGCAAGCTTTTTGGCCAATAAATAGTGGTGAGAAGAGCAAAGGAATGAATCATCGCATATTAAAAAGGGAGGGAAAATTCTGAGCTGTATAAGTATATAATGTGATCCCAAATTTGGAGAAAAACTATGAAGCTAATGATAGGAAACTCCATAGTTAAGTGTGCTTAGGTTGGAGTAATATTGGGATGGGTGATCTCCTAGGAAGTACTCAAGTCACGCAATTTTCTAAAGCCAAAGTGGGAATATCTCTACATTTGGATCACGGGATGTTAAACTACAACTCATGCATATATTATAGAAATACATATTCATTGACTATATTATAACTTTTTGCCTTCCAACAACAGTCATGGATCCATCAACTTGCCACGCAAACTCATCTCATCCAAGCATGCACACAAACAACCAGCTGACTATAGTTTCCTCCAGCAATATATTTTTTGTATCTAATACAAATCAATAATTCAACAATTACATTATATGCATTAATTACAAAGGTACAACTTGAGATCAATTACATCTCATAATAACTAAGAATTACAATCTTCCTTTGTACTAAATCTCAACCGACTCAAAAAGCTAGGGTCAGTTCCAATGTAGTTCCTATGCTTGTCAAGTCAGATCTAGTTTTAATGTACGTGAATCGATCAATTGAAGTTGAGCACAAATTAGACCTAAAACTAATCCGAACCAAACCAAGTTGCACCCAAATATAAGATAGCCATTTAAGAATGTAATTAACAATTTTCAATAATATTTATAGTACCTACCTCTACGCCATGGAACCTAACAAATGTGATGGACCCAGCATCTAAACCTAAATTATCAAATAACATATTCCTTCCCAAGTACAGATTCTCATGGAAAATACCTTGAATTCTTTTCCCCTTCAAAAGTGATCAGAAAATTTATGTTGGTTAAACTATGAAGACCAGTTTTTTATTCCCCTCCAAACACCAATCTTCCTTTAAAGGCAACCAATAATGAAGAAAAGAAAGAAACGGTCTACAAATAGAAACCATACGAGATATGGAGTTTCAAGATTAAAGTTGGAAGGACTAATTGACTTTCAAAGTGATGCATCATTTTCATTGTAGCAGTCTAGTGGTCTTCATATAGGGGGTTTCCGCATTCCAGTTAATGCAAGGTTAGTCTTAAGGATCAAAAAAATCACGTACAATAAATAAAGATATAATATATAGCAGTTCTTCTTTACTGCTAAAAAAAGAAAAAGCTCATAAATAACACAACAAATGATTGATAGAGAGACATACAGATAGTGTATTCCCATAAATTTTGTCGGTGATGGACTCAGGTGCTGGTTGACCGCTGCTGTAGTTAAACTGAAAATTCAGTGTATCAGGATTTGTCCAACAGGGAAGCACAATTTGGCACAGAATCAAAAGTGCTGGTTTCAAAAGTAGCACTTAAATCCTCTCATCGAAAGCATAGGAGTTTAAGAAAATTTTAAAAAGCACATAAAAATCAAATTTAATTATCAATTTTCTGAACTCAAGCTGAAATCAGGACATCTCATCGAAACTTCAGTCAAAACAAAATGAGAAATTAGAAATGCATTGCAGTACGTCACCTTAATTCCCCAATCATATTCCGGTCCACCAGGATTATGGCTTGCACTCATTATAAAACCGCCATTAGCCTAACAAGTGATACAATTAACATCAAGAAAATAGAACAGAAAACTGGAAATGTAATATCTTAATAATATATACATTGTACCTTCCGCTTTCTAATTACTGCAGACACAGCTGGAGTTGACAAAAGACCATCCCTGCCATTTAAATGGCCTATTTAGGTTGATTCTTTTACTACAGAGAAAGCCTATAGTTCTCAATCATGTTAGAAAAGAAAAACAAATAAAAACAACCTTAAAATACTCATATATAACTGCACTCTTTATTGTATATCTCAAGAAATGAAGAGCACATGCTGTCTTAATCTTCGCCAAGCAAAATTAACTATTCCTTCTAAATATGCATGATGCTAATTGAACATGCAAAATCAGGTTGATATAGTTGATTGAAGATTGGTTGTTGATTTTCAAATTAGATACATATAAATTTAATTAAATTTGACGAAAATTCAGAGTTGATTTGAAAGAGTTGAAGAACCACAACATTTAGCTGATTTGATTTTAATATCATTTAGTATTTATTTGTATTCTTTTGTTTGCAATGACTTGGAGTCTCTATATAAGGGGATGCCTACTCCTCTCTGGGGTTTGTCCTCACCTACCAACCCACCGCAAGTCAAAGTCAATTCCACAGAATTTGCCGACACTGTACACATTCGTCTTGATCAAAGTCCAATCTAAATTGAGGCCTACATCCTCCATTCGATTGATATGCGTGAGTCCATAAACTAGCACACGCCCTTCCTCGCCAGACATGTGCTGCTACATCTAGGGGTAGCAAAATGGGTTGGCGAGTCAGATTCAACCCAAACCTAAATTCGAACTGACTCGAATAACTGAACTTGAACCTAACCCATTTATAAAAATGGGTCAAGATCAATGACCTGAACTCAATTCAAAAAGTAAAGTTGGGCTAACCCGCTAACCCGACCCGTTTATAAAACAAAGTTAATAAATGGATAACTTGAACCCAACCCATTTAATAAATAAATCAAAATTCATGACCTATACCTTAAATTTTTTTTGTTAGATTTTAGTTAGGTTCACGGGTCGAGTCATATATTACTACCCCTAGCCGCATCTTAGTTCAAGTTACCGTTTGTAGTCAAGTTTATCATCTAGTTTAGAACAAATTGGTTGAACCAGCTTCTGAATGACTTGATTAAGATAAAATTTTATCTTAATTCAACTATTACTAAATACTCTAATCTTATGAAAGTATTTGCTTGATTTGATTAATCGATTTGCCCTAACATCTGATTGACCGAATTTCTAGTTCGTGATTCAATTTAATGGTGGTTGTGAGAAAATCAATACTTATTTGGAACATCGGATCTCATATTTTGAAATTAATTTTGATATGCCCTAGTCTAATTTAATAAATTCTTATTTATCAGATGACCTGATTTAATTTTAGTGTTAAAATAACTTAATTAAAAATAATTTGCTATTTAATATTTGTTTATTATAAAATTTATACATCAATATTTCTTTTCCGTCCAGCATCAATTCAAGTATGTTAGATCTAAGATGAAACTGATTTGAGATATATTCTGGAGTTTGAGATAGTTAAAGTGTGAACTTTGTAATCTCTTTTTGAAAATTTAAAGAATAATGAAACTTTCTTTTGGTGCGGCAACAATTTTTCCTAGTGTTTTAGGTTTTCCATGTAAGTCTTAGTGTCCTTTTTTCTTTACTTTTAAATCATTTGACGCCGATGTTTCTTCATTCTACTGTGGTTTTCTATCTAGATTTTTGCATGCTTTAAAATTTTGTGAGTCTATCCTAAGAAGGCGATGTTGCCACAGGCGTGCGAATCCCAACATATATGCATGTGATTCCCAACATGTGTATGCCACAACACCCTTATCTATGAGTATAATATAAAGATGAGTTTGTATTCCTTTCACAATATAATACGGAAGTGGGTATTTCTCCTAGGATCAGTACAACAACCACTTTCATACCAGCAAATCAGGGTACGATCAGCAAAGATTGTGGCCAAATGCCCACATCTAACTTAGCCTCAATTCTACAACACCCACCAAAATTAACTGCTTATGCTAAGGAGGGCCAACAATTGGTATCAAACATTGTTAGCATGGCCTATATTCGGAAAACACAACAAGAATAGGCTATCTCCCAAATGCTCTAAAGGCATCCCAAGAATCTCCATTGATAATGACCTCCGACTGGGCATTTTCATCCCAGCAATTGAGGAAGCTTCCAATAAAAAAGTCTCAATCACCTCCAGGTGTTAACACCATGCTACAAGGAATATAAATACCTTCACTTCATCTATTGGGGACATCTAAAGTCAACAAAATGCTACAGTATAACAAAAGGAAGAACAGTTCCTTGCAATCTTTCAAAAGCTATCTCATATAATTCCTCTCTATAACCGAGCAAGCAATGGTGGAGCTCTTCGGATTTTCCATGTCTAAACTATGGTGTCATTTTCCTTTATTTGCTCCCACTTTATATTTTCACTTACACCCTTTATGTTTTCTCATATGTCCTTCATTCTCTCGGTTTCCTTTCTCTTCGTCCTCTAGGACTGGTTAGTGGAGCCCATAAGTCGATGTTCTCCTAGATGCGAAATTAGTCGTCCATCCGAGTTGACCAATTTAAGCACCAACGCCCAGTATTTTATTATAAACCAAATGAAAGGATCAGATGGCCTACCTGCCCACAAGAAGCTTACAAATACCATTGCCTGCAGCAATCTTAATGATAATCTGCATCAAAACATCATAAATTAAAACAAGAACTGATTCATACAGGATCAGCCAAATAAGAAAAAGAAAAAGAGGAAGAAGAAGAAAATAAGACCTGTGCAGCCTCTTGGTTGAAATACCGTCCATCACCTCCCAGAACCAGCACACCATCCTTGAAAGCTTCAGGCGGCAAGGAGTTGAAGAGTGCCTGAAATTGCAAAAATACAAACATAAAGCACGAGCTTCCTCTAGTAGAATCACCCACAAGTCGCAGCAAATCAACCAAAACCTGAATCCAATTCGCCAGATAATTCTCCTGCTGGAAAATCCTAACCTGAAATCTCAAGCAAACCATTTCGGAAACAAGTTAGATTCAAATACCAAGGGATCTAGTAGAAGAAAGCAAAGCCACAACGACCTTCTTCCTCAGGCCGCTCGTCCCCGTCTTCTGCCCTTCGAAAGGCTTCGTTGGGATGGACTTGATCTGCGAAACCCTACCCGTCAGAAATCCGACGAGACCGAACTAGGACTGGGAGGATCGAGATAGAGACCTTCAGCTTGGTGGGTGTCGACGGAGCAGAAGAAGCCTTCACATAGAAGCGCCGCCACAGTGCATTCCCGGGCGCCACTGAGACTGCGGCTGCCATAGGCGGAGGAGGCGCAGAGGACGCGATACGATGAGTGGAAGGAGTGCCGGCGGCCACCAATTTCGGAGCGCAAACCGCCATGACAGCCTTCACTATCTCCCCCTCTCCGTAAACTTCAGGTGATTCCTCTCTTGTGGCGCGCGAAGCTGTGAAGCTGTATGATAGGGTATGCATAACTGCATAAGTATTACTGAATAACCGGTTCACTGAACCGGCTATTGGTCTATTAAACCGGTCTGTTGGGTCAGTCTTGCTTAAGTAGGGCTTCCTCTTATGGAGGATATGTTTTTCGGCTGTTTTCTCCATCTTTCTGCTCTCGCCTTCTTTTTCGTCTTCCTCTTCTTCTACTCCTTACTAACCTCTAATCTATCCTCTTCCCACCTGTAATTCTGTTCAATCTTAATGTCATAGTGGTTCATTGAGTAAGATATTATTTGGATCTCTATTGCAATTGCTTGTTCTTTGAGTTTTTAATTGCAGGCTATCAATTGGTATCAGAGCGGTGACGATCTATGGCGCCTGAAACCCGGGCAATGGAAATCAAACGGCTGGAAGAAGCACTTCATTCTCTGATTACAGAATCCAGGGAGCATTTTGATGGAATGATCCAGACGCAGCAGGAGATGCTCAGGGACCTCACGGATCGGTAGAACGCTTCCTATAACACGCTCATGGAGACGATCCAAACCCTAGATAACAAACACCAGTAAGATCTCAGTGAAATCAGAGGGAAATTAGCAGATGAACGCCTGCACTTTAGATCGTTGAATCAGGCGGGAATTTTGGGAACTCCAAACCAATCTCCAGTTGCCACTTCAGGTATACGCAATTCTACTCTCCAAATGGTTACGGTACCTCAACCGACGATGGACACTCTTCTTACTCGCCTACCTAAGATTGAATTTCCTAAATTCTCTGGGGACAATGTGTTGGGATGGCTGTTCCGCTGTGAACAATTCTTTGAGATCAGTCAAACTCCCTAGGAATGGAAGGTGAAGTTAGCCTCCGTTTACCTCGATGGTATCGCTTTGGAATGGCATTAAAATTTTTCCCGTTTGAACCCTACTCCAATAGGATGGGGCGTATATAAAGAAGCAATTAAGGAAAGATTCGGCGAAACCCTTATGAGGACCCAACGTATGACTAAATACCTTGAGGCAAACTGGGACAGTGCAGAATTACAATAATTAGTTTGATACATTACTTACCAGAGTGGTGCTCCCAGAGAATTATGCTATTAGTTGCTATTTTGGAGGGCTCAAAGAGGAGTTGCTGGGTATGGTGAGGCTCATGAAACCCAAGTCGCTCCGAGAAGCATTTAGCTTGGCGAAACTACAGGAATCAAATTTAACCCAGCAGCAAAGAAAGAATAAAGGTTGGTACAAACCTGGAACCGCCCAGGGAGCAGGGACCTTAGAAAATGTGACCAGCAAACCTGTAGTCGGAGGCAATGGTAGTCAGTTAAAGGAGGCTCCACGCAAGGTAGTACCCAACTCTACATTTGATGAAAGAAGAGCCAAGGGATTGTGCTTTTGGTGCAATGAGAAATATACACAAGGCCATCAATGTAGGAGGAAACAATTATATCTCATATCCATGACGGAAGACGTTGAGCTGAACCCAGAAGCGGATGAATATCAAATTGAAGAAATGATAGAAGAAGAAGCTGAGTTGGAGCCAGAACCTAAAGTTTCTCTCAATGCAATTACTGGACTACCATCATTTTAGACTATGACCATCGTGGGAACTATAAAAAAAAAGGATATACATTCTGATCGACACAGGAAGCACCCATAATTTTTTAGATCCTTCTACTCTAGAACTTGATGATTACGAAGTTGAAATAATTCCGGAGCAACAGGTTGCGATCGCTAATGGTGGCAAAATATCACTCTGTCAACAGATAAAGGATGTCCAATGGCAGATGCAAGGAATTACATTCACAGCTAATGCTCTTCTTATGCCACTCGAAAGTTACAATATGATATTAGGAGTCCGGTGGTTATCAAAATTGGGAATAATTAATTAGAATTTCAAAGAACTGACGATGAAATTCACATTAGATAGCAACCTAGTTAGTCTGAGTGGCACTAGAATTCCTTTTTTGCAATTAGTCAGTGAGAAGCAATTGGACAAAGCAATACTAAACTCTTCCTCAGCTATATACCTATGTTTCTGCCATTCTCAGGTACATTCAATTAACCTCCCTCTTAGCTCTCACAATCCTGTAAATGCTTTGAACACTCAACAACAAGGTGAACTAGATGTGTTGCTGGAGTTCTATGCTGATGTATTTAATGAGCCTAAAGGACTTCCTCCCCACAGAGTCTTGGATCACCAAATTATTTTAAAAGAAGACACCGATCCTACAAATGTGAAACCATATAGATATCCAGCCCTACAAAAGGCTGTGATTGAAAAGCTGATTATGGAAATGAAGGATGCAGGAATTATTAGAGATAGCGCAAGCCCATTTTCCTCTCCCATTGTGCTGATTAAAAAGAAGGACGGAAGCTGGAGATTATGCGTACACTATAGGGAGCTGAACTCCAAAACTATACGTGATCGATTCCCTATTCAAGTAATTGAAGAATTGCTAGATGAGCTTTATGGTTCCACTTATTTCTCCAAACTTGATTTAAGATCTGGTTATTAGCAAGTAAGGATGATAGAAGAAGATATCAGAAAGACGGCTTTCAGGACACATGAAGGATACTAAGAATTCATAGTTATGCCCTTTGGGCTTATTAACGCCCCAACGACTTTCCAAAAACTGATGAATTCAATCTTCAAACCATATTTACGAATGTTTGTTTTGGCATTTTTTTGATGATATTTTGGTGTATGGCTGTACATGATGAGCATTTACATCACTTGAAAGTAGTACTTGATGTGTTAGCCACTCACTCGCTCAATGTAATATTTCGGTTTGATATGAGAAAAATTGGACTTAAAAATAATAATTTTAAACTTAGTTTATTGGGAGGTATGGAAATTATTTCGAGAACTAAAATGCAATTATCCAAATAATTGGATAAGAACAGAGCTTTTTCTCCAAGCTTCTGCCATTTACTCTGTTCTTTGCCGTGCCTTTGCCGTGGCCTGTGAGGAGGAAGAGGAAGAAAGGGAAGGAGGAGGAGAAGAAAATGAAAAAGGTGAGATTATTTTGTAAATTTGATTTATGTATTATAATAGTTAATTTATTAGGTGTAAAGTATAATTTTGATAAATAATTATAAATTTATTTGTTATCAAAATTCATAATATGGATTCAGTTAAAATTATATCTATTTAGATAGATTTATAATATTTGATATATATGATATATATATATATATATATATATATATCATATGAGTTGAAGTTAAATTTCAATGTATTTGTATTATTGTTTTTTCAGGTTTTACACGTGAAAAATAGATTATCATTCAGCTTAAGAGGTAGGTGGATCTACTCTAATGTGTTTATAAATTTAATTTAACAAAGATAAAATACTATATTTTGAGTAAATATGTGTTGCTTCTGATACCAAATTGTCACGACCCAAACACCCGTATCCTTATTAAAAAACCATCTATTACTCGGATTACGACTGATTAGATCGCAACGGATTAAAATACCTTATAAATAAATAAGCAAATTACACAGTTATATATAATTTGCTCGTTGATAACATCACTAAAACACACTGAAAGTATCTATCTCTTATACATTTATATATCATCAACAACTATGAAAAATACTCACACTGTCACACAATAACTAGTATAAAAATGTAAACAGTAACACACCATAAAACATATTGTACTCAATAAACATCACTTAATTTAAACAGATAACTCTGCTAAACCGTCTTAACCCTATTCATGTGTTTGATTTGCACCTGAAAAACAATAATTAGAGTCATTAGTTGACTCAGTAGGTGAATCAGATCCAATATACTTAGGGGGCGTTTGGTTCAATGTTATCTCAATGTTATGTTATGTATCTTTAAAATTAATTGTTTGATTTATGACATCTTTAAATAACATTACAATTAATTATAAAATGCCATTACATGATGACATCTAGATGTCCACTCCAAATTGGGTACATCTCAGATAAACACCATCAATTGTCATTATAATGCTAAATAACTTCCAAACTAAATAAAAATATAATTTAAATAGCATTATATTTTCTAATATCATAACATTGAACCAAACAAATGTCTATTGATGAATAACAATGACATTTAGATAACATGACATCTAAATAACAATTGACATTGAATAACACTGAACCAAACACCCCCCTTAAATGTAATAATCCACACACATCATAGTTTTAGTAAAAGCATGTCAAAACTTTATTTAAATCTTTATCACGTTTCCAGGCCCTGTTTCTCAGTCAATCATAGCCACACTACACATCCCACGGTGACCCACCCTGTCACCACGAGGTCGTCACGTCAATCAGATAACCTCCGTAGGTTATCTCGATGTCGTCGCAACCCAAAATCCATAGGTACCTCATCACAACAAGTGACCCACACATGGTCACTTTGGTGATTGTCATAACCCGATAGTCGAAAACTACAACTGAATGTCGTCACATCAATATCATCATCATCGAGCTCGAACCGAGTGGATGATTGCGAAGAGAAACAAATTAATTTTTTCTTCACACATTATATATTCAATCTCATTAATATCAGTAGCATATATCAGCATTACAAAAATTCAACATCAATTGATTACATTTATCATATTAGCTCAATCGAACTTAAAGCATTTTAATTAATCCATCACAATCAATCACTATAATTTAAAAACAGAGATCAATTCAGTAAATAAATCATCCAATTGAAGAACATATGATATCACAAAGCCACACATATTTTACTCAAAAATATAGTATTTATCTTTGTTAAATTAATTTATAAACACATTAGAGTAGATCCACCTACCTCTAAGCTGAATGATAATCTATCTTTCACGTGTATAACCTGAAAAAATAATAATACACAAATACATTGAAATTTAACTTCAACTCATATATTATATTATATATATATATATATATTATATATATATATATATATATCAAATATTATAAATCTTATCTAAATAGATATAATTTAAAACTAAATCCATTATTATGAATTTGATAAACAAATAAATTTATAACTATTTATCAAAATTATACTTTACACTCTAATATTAATACATAAATCAAATTTACAAAATAATCTCACCTTTTTCATTTTCTTCTCCTCCTCCTTCCCTTTCTTCCTCTTCCTCCTCACAGGCCACGGCAAAGGCACGGCAAAGAACAGAGTAAAATGGCAGAAGCTTGGAGAAAAAGCTCTGTTCTTATCCAATTATTTGGATAATTGCATTTTAGTTCTCATAATTTCACCTCCTCATAAATATGTCCAAAATTATTATTTTAAGATCCAATTTTTCTCATATCAAACCGGAATATTACACTCAAGGTCAAGAAAACTAAATGTGATTTTGCTGTACAGAGTATAGAATATTTGGGCCATTGCATCTCATCTAGTGGAGTCTCAACTGATCCTAACCAAATTGGGGCAATAATTGAATGGCCAAAACCCTCAACTGTCAAAGAATTGCGTGGTTTCTTGGGCCTAGCTGGGTACTATCGTAGGTTTATCAAAGACTATGAAAAAATCAGCCGTGGTTTAACAGAGTTGCTCAAGAAAGACGCATGCAAATGGGACTCACAGGCTGAAATTTCTTTCTCATAACTAAAACAACAATTGAGTCACCCTCCGGTGTTAGCCCTCCCTGATTTTACTCAACCTTTTATTGTGGAGACTAACGCTTGTGGTGTAGGTATAGGGGCTATGCTCATGCAATCTGGACACCCAATTGCATTTTTTAGCAAGGGTTTATCCACCAAACATCAACAATTACCAGTATACAAAAAGGAGATGTTGGCTATAGTGGCTGCCATTCAAAAATGGAGACCCTACCTCCTTGGCAATCATTTCAAAGTTCAAACAGATCATCAAAGCTTAAGGTTTTTATTGGAACAGCGCATCACTACTCCTACCCAGTAGAAGTGGCTCTCCAAATTAGCAAGTTACGATTTTGAAATTCTCTATAGAAAAGGGCAGGAAAATGTGGCTGCAGATGCTCTTTCAAGAAAAACTCAAACAGAAGGCATAGAATTGAATGCTGTCTTGGAGGGAATTCCTACTGAATTGCTGACTGAAGTGCATCATAGTTGGAATTCAGATGATAAATTGCTAGGTATCATCAAACTACTGTAGAATAAAGTCGCTGTGCACAAATCATATTCTTGGCAGAATAATCAACTTCGGTGGAAAGGGAAGCTGCTGATAGGAAATGATTCTGCCCTTAGACAGAAGCTGATTCATTTGATACACACAGGATCCATTGGAGGCCATTCAAGATTCATTCCTACCTTGCATAAATTGAAATCCATGTTTTACTGGAAGGGTGTGGGGAAGGCCACCAAAAAATTTATTCAGAAATGCAATGTTTGCCAACAAAATAAGTATGAAACAACTTCTAAGTCGAGACTCCTACAGCCTCAACCAATCCCAGAGAAGGTGTGGACAGATGCTTCAATGGACTTTATAGAAGGCTTGCCTAAATCTTATGGTAAGGACACTATTTTTGTAGTGGTAGACTGACTAAGTAAATACGCCCACTTCATGGCATTGGCTCATACCTACACGACAGCAGCAGTGGCTCAAGCTTACTTAGACAATATTTACAAACTCCATGGGATGCCAGAAAGAATAGTGAGTGATAGAGATAAGATTTTCTTAAGCAGGTTTTGGCAAGAACTTTTAAAACGACTTAAAGTACAAGTGCAAATGCCAACGACATATCACCCCCAAACTGATGGCCAATCTGAAGTTATGAATAGGTGCTTGGAAACATACTTAAGGTGCATGACCGGAGAAAGGACTAAGGAATGGCTAAAATGGTTACCACTTAGTGAGTGGTGGTATAACACTAACTACCACTCCTCACTTAAATGCTCTCCTTATGAAGTACTTTACAGACAAATGCCTCCCCTCCATGTTCCCTATTTAGCTGGTACAGCCTTGGTAGATGCAGTGGACAAATCCCTACAAAGCAGAGAAGATTTTATTAAACTTTTGAAACACTATCTATTGCAAGCTATGAATAGAATGAAAATGCAAGCAGACAAACACAGAAAAGAAAGGCAATTTAAATTGGGTGACTTGGTTTATGTCAAATTACAACCATATCGACAAGATTCTGTAAGTCATCGCACGTCACATAAGCTGGCCCCAAAATATTTTGGACTGTTTGAAATCTTAGCCAAAGTCGGAACTGTGGCTTATAAACTCAAGCTTCCTGATGATGCCAAGATCCACCCGATGTTTCATGCTTCCATCCTTAAAAAAAGCATCAGCAACCATCCAATTGAAGAGGTGATTCCTTCATAATTAACTACCTTGGGACACGTCAAAGCAGAACCAATGGCTATTCTGAAGCAACGAACGGTCTTACGGAAGAGGCGTTTTTTGGAGCAGGTCTTAATTCAATGGAGCAAAACCAATCCAGAAGATGCAACTTGGGAAGATCTGGATACCATACGCAGTCAATGCCCCTCATTCTATGTCAATCCTTGAGGACAAGGATTATTTAAGGGAGGGGTAATGATAGGGTATGCATAAGTATTACTGAATAATTGGTTCACTGAACCGGCTATGGGTCTATTAAACCGGTCTGTTGGGTCAGTCTTGCTTAAGTAGGGCTTCCTCTTATGGGAGGATATGTTTTGCGGCTATTTTCTCCGTCTTTCTGCTCTCGTCTTCTTCTCTGTCTTCCTCCTCTTCTACTCCTTACTAACCTCTAATCTATCCTCTTCCCACCTGTAATTCTGTTCAATCTTAATGTCATAGTGGTTCATTGAGTAAGATATTATTTGGATCTCTATTGCAATTGCTTGTTCTTTGAGTTTTTCATTGCAGGCTATCACTATACTGGGAGATGACGGCAATCTTCCTTGAGGCTATGGATTTTTTTATTTTTTTTCCTATGATTAGCAGGTAATGATTTTTACGGAGGAAAAGAGAGCACAGATATAATAGCTATCAGCTATGAGCAGACCAGGGGTTCAGCCTGAGGAAAATCGCTATTTAATTTGAATCGAGTTCGGCCCAAATTTATTAGGCTGAGTAAAAAATTAAAATTATATCACACCAACTTAGCTTAATTTTTATTTTTAAAATAAAATAATATATTTAACTATTTATTATAATTATTTTATTATTTATATATAATTATGTATTAATTATTATTACTATATTTCTTAAGTATTTTTATTTTTTAATTAAAATAATTTTTTAAAGAAATTAATTATTTTTTAATAACATAAAAATTTTAATTAATGGCGAGCTTAAGTTAGCTCCATTAAGACTCAAGTTAGCTCAAAGTTGAAACTAGTCAGCTCAAACTCAGATCACTCTAAACTGTAAATTTGCACCATAAATGCAAGAGTAAATTATAATTGAGTTCTTTTCTCTTCCCTCTTCACGCTTAGCATCGTGCACACGAGATCTCAAAGAAAAAAGACATAAATCTATTTAATGCGAGGACCAAAATCAAGACAAAAATAATAATAGTTTAAAAAATAAAAATAATAAATAAATAAATAAATTTTTTTAATTATTCTACATAAATTTTAATATAAAAAATATTATTTTACTTCACATACTCAATAATTTTCAATAAAAATATCTACTTTATTTTATATTCTAGATCAAAATATTTGAATCGAGTATTTTAATTTGAGATGTGAAATAAAGTTAATATTTTTATTGAAAATTATTGACTATATAAAATAAAATAATATTTATTTATCTTAAAATTTGTATAAAATAATAATAATAATAAAATTATTATTATTGTTGTTTTTTAAATTAATAGTACTGATTTTTAGCACCAAACAAAGGCACAGGGGCAAAAGCATCTTTTTATATACAAAATCTTTACTTGAAAGATTTATTTGATGATTTAAAATTTAAATGAAATACTGTTAAGAAAATTAGAGAGAATATAAAGATAAAAACCTAAAATAGAGAGGCTGATTGTTATTTACCTAATTATAAATAATAAAGATTTATTCTTAAATTTTGAAAATTACTTGAAAAAATTATTAGAAAAATTTATTTCTCATTGAAAAATGATATTTTTTTAAAAGTCTTTTTGTTTTTTGTTTTTTTGAAAGTATCTTTTTTTTTGGCATTCAAAACTTGTATTTTAAAATTTGGTAAGTTCAGCATAGCTTAAACTCAACTTTAATTTTCTCATAATTTAAAATAAAACTTGCTTAAAAAGGAATCTACACCACTCAAACTCAACTTAATATTTAAAAATCTATACTTTTAAATATTATATTTTACTTAAATATAATTTATTTAATTTTTTTAAAAATATGATATATTCAAAATAATTAATGTATATTTCATAACTTATCAAAATTATTTTTTAAAAAATTAAGTTATTCACGTATATTTTTTTAAAAACTATAATAGCCTTATTGATCCTAATAATTATAAGTAAATTATTATAACATTGAAAAACTAAAATGAGACGTGAGCGCGGCTTGCTTGAACTCAACTTGTTTAAGATCTCGTATTTTTTTTTCAAATAAATCATATAAAATTATTTCATATTAAATTTGTGGAACAGTATTTGAAAATATTATTAGATTTAGACTACGTAATATAAATATTCAGAATCCAATTACATGTGATCATGGTGCAAACAGACTCACGTGAGACAAAAGAAAAAAGGACAATTACCTATATGTCACACAAATCTTTTAATATTACACCACATATATTTTCTTCACAAAATTTACACTATAAATTGTGAAGAAAGTAGATGTAATATAATACGTGAAGGTTATTTTAATATTGGGAGTTGTGTAGGATGTAAAATAAAATTGATTTTTTAGGTTAAAATTTAAGTTGGATGTGAAATAAAGTTAATTTTTAAAGTTGAAATTTGTGTTGGATGTGAAATAAAATTATTAAAATTTATAATAAATTAAAAATATTATTATTATATTTTTTTTCCTCAAAATTAGGTAAATGCCAAACATGCCCACTGTAGGAAAACAGTGAAGAAATAACGCATGTGCAGTTTCTTTTTTCTAATCCTGTGTAGAGTCTTCTTGTGCACATGTTTGTTTTTAATTGGGCTCCAAATAAGCGCATTAATATTAATTAAAAATCAAAAATTAATCAATTTTTAATTGAATTGAAATCGAGTCGAGCTAAACAAGCCGACTAACTAGCCGAACAGGCTCAACTTGATCCTGCTCGATTTTAAAAAAATATATTATAATATATATACATATATATATTATATATATATATATATATATATATATATATATATATATATTAACTGAGCCAATCTTGACCTGAGCTAATCCTAACCCAGCTCGAAATCATCTTGAAAATTTAATTGAGTATTTTTTCGAGCTGAAGTCAATTGGATTGATCGACGCCGATTTCGAATCAATTAAAATTTAATTGAGGTGAATTTAAACCGATATTGACAAGAGAATCGTACCTCTTGGTCGTGAATAGGACGAACCCGCCACCGTAGATATCTTTGCTTTGGAACAAAACAATTAGAATTAGGCTCGATTTTGAATAGAAATCGCGATAATGTATATTATTTCCTCTCGAAATAGAATCAAAACAGACCTAACTCCAAAAACCTGTGATGGCATGCTGTACAAATTCAATAATTTTTCTCAAATATTAAAGGAAAAAATCTGGATCATAATTTTCTTTGCTTATGAACCATATGAAATTAATATTTTAAATATTAAATAATATTATAAAAATAAAAATATAAAATAAAATTAAAAAAATAAATTATTTTGGCCATGATAAAATGACAAGTTACAACCATGACTTTATCTTAGGCCTTAATCCAATCATACTCTCTTGCGCTTATGTTCTGTTTGGCGTGAGAATCAAAATGATACTAGTTTAAATAATAATAATAATAATAATAATAAATAAATAATTTTAGTTTTTTGTGTCATAATATTTTATTTTAAGCTGAG